>JAOUQT010022386.1:0-11740 GCA_025769995.1 Xyliphius kryptos
ATTAGTCCACCCTCACTGATCATTCGGATTAGCATCAGCAACTACTGTTCAGACTCCTCCCATTCTCCACAGCATTCAGTGCCAATTATCAGAATAGTTGTGGGTTTTTTCCTTGTATTGCTAATAATATCAACATGTTTGTATAAAAAAAAATCCAGCAGATATTTTCAGCCAATTAAAACTTATTACAGAAATACAACTCAACTTTCAGCTTTAGCTTTGATGGTAATTGAAAATAACTTCTTAATGGAACTAAACTCTTCTTTAAGGAAAAAAAGGACAATGGATTTTGTATACAAATAATCAGGATTTAATTAGGATTTGTGGTGAGAGCTATTTTCCTTAATAATATCGCAATTTCACTGTTACTGTTGGTGGTCCAAGTTACTGTTGGTGATTTTTATGATTGGCTACACGATTGTAACGGAGAGGGGTACGAATGAGGACCGGAGACAGGATTTCACTGGCTTATATGTAAAGGTTTTATCCACACATTAGTTTAAATTCATTAAAACAGTTGTTGGCTGGCCGTTGCCAACAACTCTGCCTGTTGCTCCATTTCTGCAGGTGTTTTGCCAACAAACCCCTGTGCTGTCACAACGACTTATTTAATTGTGATGCAGTGGCTCTTTTTTGCAATTCTACATAATAAGATGTTTTTATAGCCATAATGAAATGAAATGCACCACCCACCACTGTGTTAAATATTTTTTAAAGAGATATAAACCTTTACTATGAGTTGTGTAATTCAATGAATAATCTCAGGAATACGTTTGTTCCTCTGAATAAGTGCATGGAATCTCTGGTAGAAGGACAGTCTACATATTTCAGTCTGCGTTTTCTACATTTGTTGTTCTGAAATTGCTCTTGAATAAATGTTTCACAGTTTGCCTTCATGTCAGATATGTTAGAAAGGCCACCTAGTCTGGCTGGTGCAAAAAATAGATGCAGACACAGAACATTCTGTTCTGCTCTGCAATGCCAAGCTTAGATGAGACATCTGCTAATCGAGCCAATAAAACCAGTCCTGTGCATTGCTTACCAAGGCAGCTTAATCTTATGGCCAAAATGCAAGGTTGCTTGAGATAAATTTTAATATTTATGGTTGTTAATTTATCATGTGATCTTTTACTTTACTTACTAAAAGAACCATTTGATGTTCATGATACTACATTTAACCTTCATGACATTACATATGGCGGACTTTATATGGGGCAAAATAAATGATAAAATGCAAACCCTATTTTGATGATAATATAAATACATTTCTGCGTGGCTTTGTCTTTGCATAAAATATATGAAAGTTGCACTTCTTAATAAAGCAGGCTGTTAAATGACAAATATTTTCGAGACAATGTGGCTATATATTTACAGTGGCAATACTTTACGGCTTGATAGCAATGCACATCAGCAGCAATTCCAGCTCTTCCCTTATTTGTTAGTCATTTGAAATAAAAGTGTCTGCTAAATGGCAATGCAAAGGGTGTCCTAAAATTCATGCAAGAAAAACACAGGTTTTTAATTAAAAAATTTTAATTGACTCAAACAGTATAGGGTTATGTATGGATTAGCATATCGGGCAATTGCAACAAACTATTTGCTGGGCATGGTCAGTAGACATTTCAGTTTTAGACATACACATACACATGAAGATGCTAATCGTTCATGAGAATATGCTGTAGAGAGGTTCTGGAAATGTTCGACTCTTGACGACGTTGCCAAATTAATGTTCATGGACTCTTAACAACACTCACATACTAAATTGAATGCTATAAATTGCCCTGTATGTGTGTGTGGCTGTGTGAGTGAGTGTGTGCCCAGTGATGAATTGTCGTCCTGTCCTCGGTGTATCTGCCCAGCGCCCAAGATGTTCTCCCTTGGATGGGCATGGGGAACCACGCCATGACCGTCGTAGAGGAATAAGCGGAATATAATGAATGAATAAACTCTTCAGAGCACGAATGGTGCCAAATTCAAATCTTACGTGAATTTTGGGACACTGTAAATGTTGACTTTTAAATGTAGAGCATTGCTTTTAAACTGCCTGTCAGTTCTCTCAAGTTTAGCACAAAATGTTGAATGATAACACATTTTTTTCACAGTCTACGTCCTTGGTGGATCCACCTTGAATGCTCCGCTGGTATGTTCGTCTTTGTTTTCAGTAAACTTAATTAGGATATTCTCTTTTTAGACTTATTTTGCCTCATTCCCAATTTTTCAGAGTGTATTGCAACAATCAATTTCTGAATTTGTATTTAACAATTGTAATTAAGTAACTATCTCTATTTGCAAATTAAAATGTGGCTTTTCGTAGATTATAACAACTGGTCATCACATTTAAGGGGTAAGTTTTTAAGGGGAAGGTTAATCAACCTAGGCCTAAAGCGCCATGCAGGATATCACCTTATGTCTCGTCATTGATCAGGAGCTGCTTAATGATCAGGCAGCTGGGACCACAGTCTCCAAAAAAAAAAAAAAAAAACATTGGTTCTACACAGACATAATGGTTTAAAATCCGGCAATGCACAAGAAGGCTCATGTCCAGGCCCCCCTCAAGTTTGCCAATTACCATATTAATGACTCCAATAGAGACTGGGAGAAGGTGCTGTGGTCAGATGAGACCAAAATTGAACTTTTTGGCCTTAAATCAAATCGATGTATTTGGAGAAAAAGAAAAATACAGGATATGACCTTAAGAACACCACCCCCGCCGTAAAGCATGGTGGTGGAAGTATTATGTTTTGGGGATGTTTTTCTTCTAAGGGCACAGGCCAACTTCACAGCATCGATGATGATTGGGGCCATGTAACGCAAAATCCTGGATGACAACCTCTTTGCCTCCACCTGGGCACTGAAAATG
Source organism: Xyliphius kryptos (assembly GCA_025769995.1). Taxonomy (NCBI): domain Eukaryota; kingdom Metazoa; phylum Chordata; class Actinopteri; order Siluriformes; family Aspredinidae; genus Xyliphius; species Xyliphius kryptos. The sequence continues at coordinate 2,861 of JAOUQT010022386.1, forward strand.
GGTCGTGAATGGGCCCTCCAGCACGACAACGACCCAAAACATACTGCCAAGGAAACAAAGAAGTGGCTCCATAAGAAGCATATTAAGGTCATGGAATGGCCTAGCCAGTGTTCTGAGCTCAATCCCATAAAATAATCTTTGGAGAATGCTGAAGCTTAGCATTTCCAAATGCATGCCTAAAAATCTTAAGGATTTGTAGATGCTCTACCGAGAGGAGTGGGACAAAATTACTCCTGAAGTGTGTGCAAATCTTATAAAAAAAATAATAAAAAAAAACACAAGAAATGTCTGACTGCTGTGCTTGCCAACAAGGGTTTTGCCACCAAGTATTAAATGATGTTTTACTAGGGGGTCAAATACTTATATCCTTCAATGAAATTCAAATTACTTCTTACATCTCATTTTATGTAATTTTCAAGGCATGAGACGTTTCATTATTTTTTTGTATCAAACTTTTAAAGTCAGTGAGGGATCAAATACTTATTTCCTCCACTGTATGTTTACATTGTGTCAATTGTTAAACCAAAGTTACGGATCAAGTCTGTTGGATTGTGAAGCCATCAGTTTGGAAGGTCAGGTTGTGATGAATTGAGGTTTTAGATGGAATTTTGAGAAGCTCTGTTTCTTAAATCTGAGCCACTTGACTAGTCGTGACATTATTCACAATGACCCACCCCTCTGACCGCTTCAAATTTGAATCAATGCGCAATATAAAATATATTGCTCTCCCAAATGGGCGGCACGGTGGCTTAGTGGTTAGCACATTCGCCTCTCAGCGATGGGGATTCCCGGGTTCGAATCCCAATCTGGGTGTACTTTACATGTTCTCCACGTGTCTGCGTGGGTTTCCTCCGGGTTTCCTCCCACATTCCAAAAACATATAGGTAAATTGCTTTAAATTGCCCTGTATAGTGTGTATGTGTGTGTGTGACTGTGTGAGTTACTGTGTGAGTAAGTGTGTACCCAGCAATGGATTGGCGCCCTGTCCTGGGTGTATCTGCCCAGCACCCGAGACGTTCTCCCCTGGATGTGCATGGGGACCCCCCCTTCCCACCACCCACATAAAGGAATAAGCGGAAGATAATGAATGGATGAATGAATGAATGAATGCTCTCCGAAACTTTTTGAACTGTTGACAGTATTTGATGGTTAAAAAAAACAAATCTTTTACTTGCGTCAGGGTTCATTTTAAAAAACAGACTGGATTATGTCATGAAAGGCAAGTTCATTAGCGATTTTGCAATCAGTAAACGCATTTATGAATCAAACTCTGTTTTTTTAATTATAGTGTGTTGAAATTCGTTTTATAAAAGCAATAAGGCACTCGAGGTTGTGCATTATTGTAAAAAATCCACGGGAAAGAGATGTAGCCGTACTCCACTTGCGCTTTATTCCTAGTAATACCTCTTTCCCGTGGTTTATTCTTAATAATGCACAACCTCGAGTGCCTTATTGCTTTAATAATATATTTCCTCTCTGAACTGCTGTAAAACTGCTGCTAATTATTCAAAACTAGTTTTAGCCCTTTTGTTTAAAAAAAAGTCTTAGCGAAAGTAGTGCATTGTGACTCCGAAGCGATAGAGGCGCTGTGACTTTTTGATCAGTATGATTGTGAGCGAAAGCGGATTAAAGCCCGACCCGAACTCCCGCCAAACCATCGCACTTCCTCCTGGTGTTGTTTTCAGCGGCTGAACTTAGTTCGTCATCTGCAGAAAACAAAATGCCTAAACGCCCCTGTCCTTTCACCGAGTCGTTTTCCACACAATATAAAATCCATGTCGGACAGAAAGAGATGAACCTTCACGGAGTCTTCGGCAGCAAATACAGACAGGATGTTTACGGTGAGTTTAACAACGCTTGTGTAACGTTCGCGTGATGTCGTAACGGCTCAGGTTTAGGTTCGAATTCTATTTTTCTTATTTTATGCGCGTGGCCAGGCCTTTGTAATTCAGCTAGTTTCAAATTGTTGAGGCGTTTGGCTGAATCTGTATCTTGTAGATAATATTAAACATGTTTATTTGCTCGGTAGAAGTTTAGCTATGGGTTTTAAATGTATACTGTCAATCGGTTTGCTCATGTAAACCTCGTTTAAACACTTTTTGCGTCGTGTATTAAGTGATTTTTAATTTTTTTTACCTGTAGCGAAATGGTCATAAACTAAAAAAAAAAAAAATCACCGAATCATGTTTAATTGATTCGCTAATTCAGCGATTCACTGATTCATCTTAAAAGGGAGTTGTGACGAACCGATTCTTGGACATTGTGTTTATGTTAGATCTTCACATAAATTCAGTTGCTTTATTGGCATGACTGTGTAAAAAAAATATTGTCAATGCATTGCAACAGTGATTAAAAAAATACATACAAATAATATAAAAATACAATTTAAGGCATTTAATTACAGCAACATGAGAAAGGTAAGAATAGAAATTTTGATATGTATTTGTATGTATTTTTTTAATCACTGTTTCAATGCATTGACAATATTTTTTACACAGTCATGCCAATAAAGCAACTGAATCTATGTTTAAACATTAGAATAGAATTCAAAGTAAACTTTTGCTATATTTATATTAAAGATATACAGGATGTTAACATGTCTGTCATGAGTGTTACCCACTGTCTCTCAGGAGGTAGACTGCTGGTGTGTGCTAAGCTGTGAGGGTGGCGGTGTGCCCATCCTCCAGTATAACTTGTATTTGTTCCACTTTTGATTGAGAATTTGGAATCAGCTGATTTAAATCTGTGTGTAAAGTTATCTCTATTTTACATTTTGGGCAGTGAAGAAGGAAGTGCATTTCTTTCTCCACCTCACACTGACCATAGTGTGTCTCCTTGTAGGGTAACCAGTACTTGTACCTGCCAGTCTTTACAGCCAGGCGGTACTTGGTTGGATCTGTCTTTGCTGGGGGTCTCTAATGCTTGTGGAATACAGTTCTAGTACTCCCTTTTTATTTTGTGAAGGCATTCTAGACGATTGTGAGCCTGGATTTGGTTCTCCCAATGTTCTAGATACCCGTTTTTACTAATGGTGATGAGTTGGTTTGTGTTTAGATGGGGTGAGAGAACTGACCAAATGCAAAAGTGACAAACATCAGCCAGAAAGGATGAGAACAGAGAAAAGGTGTGTGGTCACCACCTGCAGAAGCACTCCTTTATAGGGGGGTCTTGCTAAGTGCCTCTTATTTCTACCTGTTGTCTGTTCCATTCGCACAACAGCAAGTGAAACTGATTCACAATCAGTGTTGCTTCCTAACCAGACAGGCTGATTTCCAGAAGTCTGGTTGACTTGGTTACATTGTGGTTTTGAAGTGTTCCTTTTTTTTAAAGCAGTGTAGCTTTAATGCAAAATCGATTTCTCTTGAAGGCTCTGATTTACACCCATAATGTTTTTGTATAATGCTGCAAGAGGGTGTGCATGATTCTTAATGGTGAATCACTTTGAAGGTGTTTGGCACGATACAAAGTTTTGAATCATTAATACATTTATTTAAAACAATGTCTTTCAATAAACTAGTCTTTTGCAACATAATCTAGTCTGGTTTATAAAAGGATCAATGACAGTAACCGGTTTCTGGTTCCTCTAATAATCAAAAACTAATTTCGTTTCCAAATTACGGAATGCAGTCTATAACAAAACAATGTTACTGCTGGACAAACTTCTCAGCCTATTAGTTTTTTTATGTACAGGAAATGGCTGTATTGTAGTGTAACGTATTGTATACAATCTCTTGTTTCGCAAAACACAATTTTATTTTTAATCACATGACGTAATTACTGAATATTTGCGGCCTTGATCTGGAATATAGCCTAAAAGAATGTTGTTGTTTTTTTGTTTTTTTACAGAAAAGACAAAGAACCTGCTCTTCAGTGGAACCCGGGCAGTTATGCAACGTGTTTGGAAGGTAGAGGCAGAGGGAAAGCATACTGATGATGGTATGTGTGATCAGAGTTCCATGCTGCAGTCCACTAACCAGGTGCTTCTACGAGGACAAACACTTATTGGTTTCGATGGCAAACTGAAAAAAGCCCAGTCAGCACCAGGTATTAAGTTTTACTTTATTGTTTGTAGGTTAACTCGACCCTGTTTATGTGCAAGAGGTTAGGTTGAATTAAAGGATGTTGCATTTTTTTTTTTAAACAATGGTTCTTAGGATTGTAAATGGATCATGGTACAAATGTAAAGAAGACGTTCATGCAAGATTTTGTCCCAGCTCATAATTAATTGATTGGCAAATGTTGAAAGGGAAACTCTGGGACTTGAAAATTGTTGGATTTTTTTTATTAAGTAGTCTGCTACCTCGTCTGTCTTAAATCTTATCTATTAATTAGAATAAAACCAACTAAATCTGGGTGATTTTGAGTCTGATTGTTTTTCAGGTAGATGTGTGCATGCCAAAGATACAGTCTCTAGGGGGCAATGCCAAACCATCCTTACTATCTTGCCAGTTATGTAGATAAATTCTTCACGGTTATAAAAACAAAAGAATATGCCCAGATTATGTTCAGATTATGAACTATGTTCTCTTTTTAAGGCAAAACCAATGTGTTTTTAGACTTCCTTTCATACAGAAGCAATTTAAAGTGCTTTACAGAGTAGTAAATATAGTAAAAGCCATGTAAAGTAATTAAATGAAAAGCATTAAAAGAGAAAAAATGAATAAAAAAATAAATTGATCCAAATAAAAAAACAAAATAAGTAAAAGATAAATATAATAATAAGCAATGTCATTTAATGTGAATGGTAATTTAAACTAGGCTGTAAGCTGCTCATATTTGCATCTAAAGGGGCTAAATGCTGCTTCTCCATGTTTAATTTTCTAGGGCAGAACTTAAACACCAGTTCCTAAAGATATTTCAGTTCTGCTTGGCTCATATCGCTGTAGCAGACCTGATGAGACATTTATTGACCATTAACACCTTAGTCTATTCTGTAACTGACTGGCAACCAATGTTCGGACTTTAGAATGGAGATGGGATGATGTGCTCTTAGTCAAAACTCTGGCTGCTGCGTTCTGAATCGGCGGAAACGTTGTAAGACCGTTGCAATAATCCATCCTGCTAGAAATTAAAGCATGGATAAGTTTTTAACTTATTTAACATGCACTACTAAAACCATTTCTTCCCCTTTGCTTGCTTGCACTGTTTATAACCTTCTCCTTGCAGACCATAACGCCTTTCATTTACCATTAATTGGGCCAACATTTCTTTTATGTGTACTTCACCTTTCTGCCGCTCTTCTAAAGAACATACCCACTCAATAGGAAGGCTAAGGAAAGAGTCTGACTAATGCCTGTTGAACATGACACCATGAGAACTGGATTTTAACCATTGAGCATGTTTTGGCTGGGTGTGTCACTTCCCTTTTGGTTACAGCTGCATTTTAAAGTAAAGGGTAGGCATGTGTCTTGTGGAAAACATGTAGCGCTTAGAAATAAACTGTTATAACGGATAATGGAATTTAAAAAGGAAAATGGATTGACTCCACTTCAGATTACTTGTATTTTTAAATTACATGGTTGATTACCACAGCATGTTTTTGTTGTGGTATCAGAAATGCTTTGCTATTCTGCATGTTGATCACAGGTGGAAATGCATGTCTACTAAAAAGTGTTGTTTATAATTTTTTTTAAATCAAAATATTGTTTTCAGACAGCATCTGCACCCCCGTGATGTGTGGAGTATGTCAAAGGACCTCAGATGTGAGGAGACCCTGTTCCCAGTGTGAACGGCCCACGTGCCCCTCCTGCATAAAGCAGTGCAGCAACTGCTCCAGCCACTGCTGCTCCATCTGCACAGTCACAGAGTAAATCAGCTTTGTTTTTCTGCACCTTATGCATTAGATTCTTTTACATTTATTCACTTCAGTTACAATTGTTAAAATGTGAGACTTTCAGTTTTTCATTCCCTCCTTTGATCTCTTCAGCTGTATACAAATAGAAAGCAGTCGTATTTACAGAAAACCACCTCGAGTGCCTTATTGCGGTTATGAAACGGTTACAAACATACTAGTAGTTATAAATGCGTTGAATGAAAGCAAAATCTCTAATTAACTTGCCTTTCGTGACGTAATCAATCTTTTTTTAAATGAAACCTGATGCAAGTAGATTTCCAGTTTCTTTAACAATCAAATACAGCCATCTAGTGACCAAATTACAGAATGCAGTTTAGGAAAAAGTTTTGGGGAACACTATATTTTATATTGTGCATTAAGATGTATGTGAAGTGGTCAGAGGTGTGGGTTATTGTGAATGTCACAGCTAGACAGGTGGCTCAGCCAATCAGATTTAAGGACCGGAACTACCCTTTTTCTAGTAAAGCAATAAGGCTCTTGAGGATGTAATTATTGTGAATAAATCACAGGAAAGGGGTGTAGGCACAAGTAGTGTGCAGTTGCATCTCTTTCCTGTAATTTTATTCACAATAATATGTTAAGTTTCTTATTGCTTTAATAAAATGGTTACAAATACACTTTAACCAGGTTTGATTTATTTATTTAAAGCTAAATCATTAATAATACTGGTCTTTCTTGACCTAATCTAGTTTTGGTATTTAAAGTGATCGCTGATTTGCGGTTTCACCAATAATCATATACTGCCATCTTGTGGCCAGATCACAGTTTTATAAAAAAAACAACGGGAAAATGCTATATAATACTGACAATAATACCCGTTTCTGAGAGCTTCGCATTCTTGAGTGTTGAGGCTGGCCAAATTCCTTGGCCACTCAGATTTAAGGACTGGCTCTACCCATTTTAAAATGAAGTTTAGGCACTTTTAGAAAAATGTTGCAATGATCATGCAGAAGTTTTTATTTATTAATATCTGCCCTGAAATCTTAGTGTTTAACATTGAGAAGTTAACTAATTGATGCTACAGTGCTACTATGACATTAAATAGATGTGATGGTTCTGTGTTTGCACGTCTGCCCTACAGCTTTTTAAAAAAATTCTTATTTTTTAAAAATTATAAAAAAAAAGAAGAAAAAAAAAGGTTTTACTATTACCTCTACTTGTTTCATACTTGTGTGCTGAGCTGGTTATATACTATACCCTGTGTGTGTGTCCATATATAGTATATATATCGGCTTAATAGGTGTCAGTATCCATGTGCATTTATATTCATGCATAAATATGTAAAATTTAACACTCTCCTCTCTTAATGTCTCAGTTACACAGGCCGATATGATCAAGTTCTCTGCTGTGACTGCACTGCATAAGAAAAGGGACTGCGTTAATGGTGTTGGAGACTGATTTCTGCAATTTTGTAAATGTATTGTAAATGTTTTTATATATACAGTTTATACTTGTCTGTTTTGTCTACATATGTATTTTAATCGAAATAAATTCTTGATCTTTTCCTAATTGTTTTCAAGCTCGTAGTCCAACACCAGCGTAACACCAGATGAGCTGATGGGTTACAAAAAAAATCAAGTGGAGTTGCACTGGACCAGAAATGCAAATACAGTTTGGGTGGTTTCTCAATAACTGCCACAAGAGGGCAGCGCGTTACTGTACTAAAGATGCAGGTCTGGTCATCATTGTGTATTTGGCTTGAAGCCAAGTCATGGGACCGCTGAACTTGAGCACGTGCAGCTTTAAAGTTCCTCAAACACAGCTACTTTACCAGCCGTCATTACTGTTTTGAGTTATAATTACTAAACAGCTGAGAGAGAAAACACAAATTACCAGTTGTGCTGGTTGACATAATTTGATTTGTATTAGAAATACAGGATTTCATCTGATATGAATAATGTGCATTGTGTAATGACAAAACAAACTTTTGTAATGTGTTCAGATGACCTCACAACTAACTAGAATTCCCAAGCAACCATCTGCTGACATTCTAGCATTCATTCATTTCATTAGATGCAAGTCCTTATAGGGCCATGTTGGTTTTGGAGACTTTCCCAGCGCTGACTGTGTAAAAAAAGGAAAACTCCCATGACCAACTCCCACTACATCACATTGCAGACATATTTACATACACATTCACACTTTGGAGGTGCTTAATTCCCATATTTATGTGATGTGCATACCTCTGGACTAGTATGGAAGCAATACAACACAAACCATACAAAGAAAGGCACCAGATCACACTGCCCAAAAAATCAAACCCCAACACGGAGAGGATGCTTTGGTATCCATTACCTTGCGCTGTGCCACGTTGTTGTAAATTTATATTTTCTTAATCCCAAAGGGTGATTTAGGGCAACCAGCAGCTGTACCATATTGCACAAATTAAACAATTTAAAATGTAAGATTAAATGCAGTGCCAGAAACCAAAAGGATAGAAGTTTAAGCAACCAGTCCACCAAAAACATACAATGTGAGCTCCGCAGTGCAAATTGCTGTTTGTAGATGTTTGCCACAAAAATTTATTGCAATTTTTTTTTTTTAATTTACTGCCTCGATCTTGATATGGAGAATTTTCATTGTCCCCAGTTAGTTTTCCTCAAGAAGTGAAAGGGAAGGTATCGCTTTACTTTTGGCTCCAACATCCAAAAAGGTGTCCAGATCCAGCCATCCATGGAATGAAAAAGCAGAATTTGACGGAAGTCATTAAAGAAATGCATGAACAGCATTAATATCACTGAAATCGGCTGCATGTTCAGCGAGTCACCATCCACAAAGTTCTATGGTTTGGGTGGTGGGGCAATAAAAACACGCTTCCAATAAAAAGGGAACTTTAAAATTACACATCTTTAGATTTTAATTCATAAAATGTTTCAGTTGGAAATCTTTATTTAGCAGGTAGTGGAATGTGTGGTTAAAATTCTCATGGTGGTTTGGATTTGGAATCATGCTCAGTAGTGTGTGGCCTCCACGTGCCTGTATGACCTCCCTACAACGCCTGGGCATGCTCCTGATGAGGCGGCGGA
>JAOUQT010022393.1:0-11740 GCA_025769995.1 Xyliphius kryptos
ACACAAGTTGCTCAGGTAGTGCAGCTTATTCAGGATGGCACATCAATGCCAGATGTGGAAAGAAGGTTTGCTGTGTCTGTCAGCACAGTGTCCAGAGCATGGAGCAGATACCAGAAAACAGGCCAGTACACCAGGAGAAATGGAGGGGGCCGTAGGAGAGAATATACACCGCCTCATCAGGAGCATGCCCAGGTGTTGTAGGAAGGTCATACAGGCACGCGGAGGCCACACACACTACTGAGCCTCATTTTAACTTGTCTTGAGAAATTTTCACTAAAGTTGGATCAGCCTGTCATTTGATTTTCCACTTTGATTTTGATTCCAAATCCAGACTTACATGGGGTAATAATCTTGATTTACATTTTGATCATTTTTATGTTATTTTGTTCTTAACGCATTCCACTACTAAACAAAGTTTTTAACTGAAATATTTTATTCATTGAGATCTAGGATTTTTAGAGGGCTTTGAAAAAGCCCTATATTATTTTTATTTTAGTGTTCCCATAATTTTTTTGAGCAATGTATTTATGTTTACATATTTTAACTGTTTATTATCTTGTTATAGTGACATAAAGCTTTATAACATTTGTGTTGAATGAGTGCTTAATTACATCTTTGAAAGAGACTGCATACATAGTAGTACATAAAAGCTTATAAATGCTTTTTACAGACTTTAAGTACAGTGTAAGATCAAATTATAATGAATTATGTCACTTTGTGTTATAAAGCCTTATGTCAAATTGCTATAAAAATTTATGACTATGATCATGAACATCTATGTACATTAACAAAGGCTTATGACAAATTTTATAAAGTGCTTTTCCTGAAAACACCTTCACAAGTGCAACTGTTTATAAAAGTCTATAAGCTCTCTTTACAAGCATAAGGTGTTGTCCTTAATAACCTCTTTGAAAAACACTGGATACATAGAATTACATTATGACTTTTAAAATCGTGTGACTATGACTTTGAACATCTATGTACATTAATATAGGCTCATGACACTTTATAAAGTTTTATGAATACTTTGAATAAAACCTAATAGTGCATTATTCAAGGAGACTTTATTGTAATTTGCAATAAGTGGTACATGAATGTAAACTAAATAGTGGCTTACAGACCCAGTATCACCCTTAGTAAATTGTGATTGACAGTAAGATTTAAGATTTAAAAATTTGTAAAAAAAAAAAAAAAAAAAAAAAATTAACAAAATGATAAATGTGAAACCGAAAATATAGAACATACTGTATAATACATATTCTATAAAAATAGCAGCACTATAAAAATACAGCAGCAATAAAATATATATATATATATTGCAGCAATAAGAATATGGCAGCAGTTTAAAGTGTAGTATAAGATTCTAAAAATTATGAAATGATAAAGTGACTGTCATGACAGCCCCTAGATGGCGCAAGCACCCTGTGGGCCAGGGGAAGTCAAACTCAAACTGTACAATGAACAAAATGGCTTAGTATCACACTGAGGAAACACAATGTAACAGGCACAACCGAGACAAACTGGCAATACAAATACTCGCTTAACAAACTAAGCAGAAATATGACAAATAAAGATCAAATCAAAACACCAAGACAATGGCAGAACAGAAGGATCGCTGAACTGCCGCGATCTACCCCGTCTAAAACACCAATAAGCCCCTGACATTACACCCCCCTCCCCACTTCCTTTAGCAAAAAGATAAGAAAAAAAAAGGTCCCCGACCCTGAGGACGGTAGCAATCAAATGGGCCTGATCCGCTATAAGAAGCTGAGATACCGATCCCAAATATGAACCTGTAGGCCAACCTGCTGAGATCAGGGGTGCAAGACGATGTAGAATGGATGAAAGACACCAAATACACTGCGGGACATGCAGGCGCGTCCATTTTAGAACCGATGAGGGCGTCAGGGCCAAGCAGAGTGGAGATGTCAGGGCCGAGCATAGTGGAGGTGTCAGGGCTGAGGAAACTACCTACCTGCTTAACAAACTGCTTTCTAAACAAACCAACAGAAGGCTGACTAATAAAGAAAAGATGGGGAACACAAAGGCACACGCCAATGATAACCAAAAGACCAAGACCATGGTCAGAAAACCCAAAGGCCATGGAGATCGCATGTTTATGTTTGGTAGCGGATGTTGATATTTTCTAAATCTAAAACTTTCAATGTGTGTTGATTCTTATGAAATCAAAGCCTTAATTTTTGCAAACTCCATTCCATGATTTTATATATATATATATATATATATATATTTTTTTTTTTTTTTTTTTTTTTTTTATTTTAAATCCAACTCCACAACTGCTGAACATGTTCTCTTCTTGCCAGTAAAGGGCATGTTAGTGTCTTCCTTGCTGTATGTTGTAAACATTTAATATAAGAGTTGCTGTATGTTGTAAACATTTAAGCATTTGCAGTGATGTTAATAGGATGTCAAATTAGTGACTCACCAACTATGCGGATCTCTATGGTGGCTTGGTCCTCCATGTTTTCAATCTGCAGAATGAGAGTATACTTTCCTGAATGATCTCTTTCAGCTGAACGGATGAACAGTACTGAATCCACGTTAGAGTTCCTGATTCCAACTTTCTTAGGGTCAATGGGTTCGCCATCTTTTAGCCATGTTGCAATGGGACGTGGTTTACCCTAAAAGCAAATGGCAGTTTCAAAACGAGAAGACTGCAGCACAATTGTAGTATATTTACTTAAATACTTCAAGTGTTTGCTTTACCTGACTTTATCAAATATACACTATTATTTTAAGTTCTTAAGTACGTTTGCCCACAAATAAATTCCCGCCTTATATATCCAGCAGACGCCTCTCTCTGAATTGGAGGAGGTCATTCGCCTACCACCGATCTGATCATCCGTCTGGCTACGTTGTGTTGCCGTTTATGCAAAGTGGACAAAATTCGGCACCTGGGAGTATGAGACAGGCTGCTTCCTTGTGGGCCACCCTGTATATTGTGAGCAATTGACTTTTTGCAAATGATTTGTGACAGCTGTGTGTAACTATGTATTAATTACATTTTGTCATTAAATACTAAATAATATTAAAGCTTTAGTTTTTTTTAAGACAGCTAAAGGTTTAAAAACTAAAAAATCAAAGTTGTCCTGTGATTAAAAACCATACTAATACTGTAAGCTTTACTGATATATGGTGCATGTGATAAATCCCTGTCACTAAAAGGGGGCAGGCACGTGTTGCTCAATTACCTGTTCTTTAACCCTGGAGAGACCAATTTTCCTCTTTATTCATCATCGATTCATTATCTTCCATTTAATCCTGTACTAGCGTTGCGGTGGGGTTTCCCACGTTTATATAAGGGAGAATGTTTTGGATGCTGGGCAGATACACCCAGGATGCCAATCTTTTGCTGGGCACACACTCACTCACATAGCCACACATTATATGTGGCTATTTAAAGCATTCAATTTACCTTAAATCCTTGTTTTTGGACTATGGGAGGAAACCTGCGTGGACACAGGGAGAACATGGAAACTCCACCCAGATTGGGATTCGAACCGGGAATCCCCAGCGCTGAAAGGCAAACATGCTAACCACTAAGCCACCTTGCCACCCTTTTCTTTATTAATCAATATTAACTAAAACTGATATTTTCTGTCAGCAATCTGTAAAGGGTTTTGATATCAATATTGAAATAATTTAAGTTGTAAGAATTTTGGCCCGATCGGATCTGCACCACGCACAAGCTTCTGTTCTGCACCTTCTTCAAAGTTGTCCTCTTCTGGTTAGCGCTTATGCGGTTCTCCTCTAACCCACAGACAGACATGACACTTCGTTTTTGCCTGTTTTTCATTTATTTATGGAATTTGATCATTTAGGGGTGTACAAGCCATAAAACAAGACATTTTTTTTTCTAAAAATGTCTCTGGGCATGCCTGGAGAGAGGGATACAAGGCCAAAAGAGCCTAAATCCTATTGCAATAAATACTGTTTTATTTTATTTGTTTTCTTAGCTTTTTTTTACCTGAAAGGGAATCACAAGGTTAATTGTTTCTCCAACTCGCTTAATGTACTTAGTTCTCAGCTGACGAGGAAGTCGAATCTTTGGGTGCTCTAAAAGAAATACAGAAAGGAATTAAAAGACATAATGGTAACACCTTCTATGAATCTAGTATTTATAATCCATTATACACTGTGTTCCAAATTATTATGCAAAAAACGTTTAGGTGTGATTAGGTAAGATTTTTTTTATTTGTCAGTTATGGTGATGTGTGTCAGGGCTCTTAATGTCACTGAAAGCAATTGCAGGCACCTGTGCTAATCAGTTTGGCAGGTGTGTCCAATTAAAGGCAAGACTACTTACCTTACTTTATTGTACTTCCCACAATATTAAGCAGCCTACATTTTCAGCCAAAACTGGAAAGAAAAAGGATGTGTCGTCTGCTGAGAAGCAACAAATTGTGGAGTGTTTAGGTCAAGGCATGTCAAGACACTTCATCGTGATCATCGCACAATCAAGAAGTATCTAGCTGATTCAGAGCACACGTGTGCGTGCTGATAAGGGGAAATTGAGGACTTTCTCCAACAGGCTATTACGTCAGGTTAAAAGAGCAGCTGCAAAAATGCCTTGTCATAGAAGCAGACAAGTCTTTGAAGCTGCTGGTGCCTCAAACGTCCCCCAAACAAGATGCAGGGTCCTTCAGAGATTTACAGCTGTGCATATGACAACCTGTCGACCTCCTCTATCCACTGCACGATCCAATCCACTATAAGCAGAAACGTCTCCAGTGGGCCAAACAATACATGAAGACTGACTTCAAAACTGTTTTGTTCACCGATGAGTGCTGTGCAACGCTCGATGGTCCAGATGGATGGAGTGGATAATGGCTGGTTGATGGACACACCATGCAAACAAGGCTACGGCTCCAACAAGAATGAGGTGGAGTTATGTTTTGGGCTGGAATCATGGGGAGAGAGATTGTTGGCCCCTTTCACATCTAAGCAACAGCTCTGGGAGGATATTCTGTCCGCAATTGAAGCAGATGCCATCCAAAACCTGACAAATTCAATGTGCGAGAGAGTTCAGAGGCTTCTTTCGAACAAGGGGTCCTATGTGCAAATGTAACATCACCTAGAATAAAGTTTTGACTTGAAAACTAAACTGTTTGATTTCAGTTTGTAATAACCTGCTAATGCTTATAATATCACAAATGACCATTTATTTTGTTGTTTTTTATAAAAATGAAAAGGTTAAAACTCTGCTTTTATATATTATATTTTGGACCATGCATTTTAAGTGTTTTTTTTTAAATTATTATTTACTGTTATCATTGGCTGTTTGTCACATCCTTCTCAACTTTCCTCCACTAGTGTCGCTCGTAGTCTATCCCCTGAATTCTAACCTTTTCCTCCCGGTTCATTTCCACTTTCCCTTCTATTTAAGCTTGGTTTTGTGTTTGTGCTTTTGTTCATTTTAATATGTGCTCCTTCTTTGCTGTTTCATGCTCCTTGTTCCTTCGTGGATTGCTTTGTGTATATGGCGTTGGTGATCGTATTCATTGCGTGATACGTCGATCGGACAGTTTACCAATCAGCACTACTGCAATCGGGTACCTGGGTAGGTGTTACACCAGGTATCTTTCTGGTTTATTTTTTAAAAAACTGAGCATTCTACTTATTCTAGGTTCTACAGAATCCTAACACAGTTTGTTCAAAAACCTTTCAATTGTACTCTAATAATTGATGACTGGAAACTTACAATGACTGCAATTCATATAGGTAATTTTGGAAAATCTGAGAAAATATTTTTTGCATAATAATTTGGAACACCTTGTTAGTGCATTCATAAAGCTTTATAAAGTACTCATAATATTAAATACCACTACTACCTCACTACAATGTTATTTGCACACTGCTCATGTTTGCACTACATAATTTGCACTGCATATAATATTATTTATTGTTCTTCCCAACATTCTGTACTGTGTGTTGTACTGACTGTTTGCACTTGTTCTGTCTGCACTTTTGGACTGTCTGCACTGTGTTATGTTGCACCATGGTCCTGGAGGAACGTTGTTTCGTCTCACTATGTACTCTGTATATAGCTGAAATGACAATAAAAACCACTTGACTTGACTTGACTTGACATTTGTCAAAAGCCTGATCGGCATGGTGGCTTAGTGGTTAGCACGTTCGCCTCTTAGCACTTGGGATTCCTGGTTGAAATCCCTATCTGGTGGAGTTTACATGTTCTCCCTGTGTCCGCGTGGGTTCTCCGGTTTTCTCCCACAGTTCAAAAACATGGATTCAAGGTAAATTGACTAAATTGCCCCATATGATCTGTGTGAGTGAGTGTACTATAAAATTTGGATTCTTTAAATTCTTTAGACATTTTCATTTCACACATGATGTCACTTTACTTAAAGTCTGTAAAGAGCATTTCTAATCTTGTATAAGTCATTATGTACTATTTTTTTTACGAAATGCCGGCAAAAAGATCGTATAAGCTTTCATAACATGTTATTGGCACTTATTAAGTCATTTTTCATGGGAGGCATTTATTAAACAATAATGTTAAATGACACTGTTTTGTACAATAAACATTTTATAATGCATTATGTTGAATTGTGTTATAAAGTTTTATGGCATGTTCCTATAACACTTCATGTGTGTGGTTATGAACATCTATTTAAATAAACAGAGGTTTATGACAAGTGGTGGGAAGCATCATAAATACTGTATAAAGCTTTATAAATGTTTTATAATACAATATGAATACCAGATTCGTGGAGAGTGTTACCAAAATATTCATTGAAATAGTAATAGTTTATTGCGACCTATAATATACACAGATATCGATATATATTTATAGAATTTTCTAACCACTCGTTTTCAGTACACTAGATTACTCACCCATGATCTCTCTGACTGTGACTGGCTGAGCGAGGTTGGCAGGAGGGCTGCGGCCCGCTATGTTTACTGCTATAACACGGAAGTTTATCTTCTCTCCTGTAGGCAAGTTTCTCACAACATAGTTCTGACGGTCCACCAGGTCAGTGTTTGCTACCTGCCACTCCGTATCTAACCCACAACACAAACCAGACAACATTTCGATTCATGTAAAAGTACAGGATAAATTGCAGCATGATCTCAGACAGATGTACATGACATGAACTCTTACCTCCTTCTTTGCAAAACTCGATGACATATCCATCCAACCCTCCTGCACCAATTCTTTCTGGAGCCAACCACTTCAGAGAGCAGGTGGTATCAGTGACATCATCAACAGTCAACTTAGTGGGTTCACTAGTGGGAGCTATGAGAGACATAATAAAGCAATAAGGCATGAGAGGGTGTGCATTATTGCAAATAAACCAAGGAAAGGAGGTGTTATTAGGCAGGAGAGCCTTTACACCTCTTCCCATGGTTTATTCACAATAATGCACAGCCTCGAGTGCCTTATTGCTTTTATAAAATGGTTACCAACACACTAGAATAAGAAAAACCAAGTTTAATTTGTAAATGTGTCGACTGAAAGCAAAATTGCTAATAAACTCGTCTTTCATGACATAATCCGGTCCGTTTTTTAAATTAACACTGACGCAAGTAAAATATTTCTGGTTTCTTTAACAATCAAATACAGAACCAAATTACAGAACACACTTTATGAAAAGATATATTTAAGAAAACAATATATTTTATATCGTACTGTCATGCAGTCAGATGTGTGGGTTATTGTGAATAATGTCAAGGCTAGACAAGTGACTCAGCCAATCAGATTTAAAGACCATAACTTTTATAAGAGCACTTAAAGCACTCCATAAATGATCAGTTACAAAAAATTACAAATTGGAGAATTAGCTTAATCGGACAACGTAAAAATTAGAAACATTGGTGACACTTTCTATGAATTTGGAATTAATAATGCATTCAAAAAACTTTACAACATATAACACTTTACAGCATTTTTCATGAGCCTCGCTGTACATAGATGTTCATAATTATAATACAAAGTGACAATGTATTATAATACAAACTTATTTAAACTTTAGATTTTTCAAATGTTAAGACATTCTTATTTAAACCAAGATAATTACACTTTACTTTTTAAGCTTTTATAAGTCAGTATGTACTACTACTTATGCAGTCTCTTTCAAAGAGATAATTAAGGTAATTATTGACAGCCCTTTACTCTATTATTTTAAAGAGAGCCTATAAGCTTTTATAAACAGTTATGAAGTAATTTTCAGCAAAAGCACTCATTAAACATGGCTTTAAAAAGGTTTAATGTCACTGGTTACTATAATAAGTTATTGAACAGTTAAATTATATGATTTATAATGCATTATGTCACTTAGGCCTTATGGCATGTTCTTATAACCTTCTTAACTTATGAGTGTACATCTATGGGCATTAGCAAAGGCTTATGACGAGTATTATATAGCATTAGTAATACTTTATAAAGCTTAATAAATGTGTTGTAATGCATTATAAATATAGCTTATTTTTACCCTTGCAATAAATACTTTTTTCATCCTAACTCATGCTGAAAAAATCTATTAAATGCTATCTTCAGAAAGTTACAGAATGTTAGACCATTCCATGTTTACATACTCACTACAGACAAAGATGCTGCATTTATTGTCTTACTAAAAAAATTCAAATATTTTAATATCCTTGGCATGAATATAGATATATTTTGATTAAAAAACTGACAAAAATATCATGCAAAGATGGTTTCTTTAGTCCTTTTTGTTTTTATATCTAATAAAAAAATTCAAATAAACGACAGTTAAATGACAGTTAAAGTTTTGGAGTGGCCTCAAAATGCTCCTTTTTTATAACAAAAATCCTTAGGAAATGTTATGCTTTCCTTATTTTATTGGTATGTGTTAATTAAACAATAATGTATAAAAGTGCAACATTTTGGTGAATAACACATGGAAAACAGAGGGCGTTTCCTGTGATTTATTTGCAAAAATACACAACCTGAATGCCTTATTGTTTTTTTTAAATATTTACAGGCACACTATAATAAAAAAGAAGGTTTGATTAATAATCTAGTCCGTGTTCTAAAATGGACACTGATCACTGAGTAACAGGTTAAACAGGTCAAATATTGACATTTAGTGGTCAAATTACAGAACTCAAAATTTTGTGAAAAAACTAGAAAATTAATGTATTGTATTGATACAAATGTAAAGCAATCAAGGTGTGCATTATTGTCAATAATGTCACAAATGGACAAAGGGCTCAGCCAATCAGGTTTAAAGACCGAAACTACCTGTTTAATAACAAGGTTTTATATCTAGGCAAATTTGAAATTTAAACCAGTTACTTTTGAAACAACATTTGAGTAGCATTACCAAAACTAAATGGTTTCTATGCCTGTGTTTTTATAGGCATGTGTGTATGTATGTTTGTACGTATATGTGTACGTGTATGAGTATGTGTGTGTTTAGTTACCAATGGGCATGAATGGTTTGGAGTTCATACTCGGTACTGACACTCCAATGCCATTAACTGCGAACACTCTCATCTCATACAAAATCCCCTCGATCATTCTCTTGGCTTCATACTTTGTATCTTCAAACACATCAAAGTTGAGCTTTGTCCATCTTGAAGATCCTTTCTTTTTCCTTTCCATCAGATAACCTGTAGTGATTCAGAAGTAATGACTTCTTGGCACTTCATCCCAGTAAGGGTTAAATCAATGGCAGGTACAGTGGTTTGGCATAAACAAATATTTTAAACTTTGTAGAAACAGTTTATTGAAGATCTTTGTGTAAAACGTGTGTGTGTGTGTGTGCATGTACCCTTAACAGGTGCTCCTCCATCAAATTTGGGTGGCTCCCAGGTAATAGTAGCACAGTCCTCTCCCACTGCAATACACTTCACATGCTCTGGGGGATCAGGAACATCTAAAAAAAAAAACACATATTGCAATGTTTGTATGTTTTGTGGGTGTGATGTGAAAGTATGGGTCTTAGATATATGGGTCTTAGATATAATATACAATTGATATTATCAAAACACAGAAATTTATTAAAACACACGTATTGGCTGATGGATCTGTTATGTCCTCGCATTCATCTCTCCTCTTGCAGAATGTGATGTTGAAGGTTACAAAGGGCACACACGTTCATCAGATAGAGCCATGTCAAGTGCATTAATTATCTCTGATCAAGGCCTATTGCCCCTGGCTCTGATTTATCCCTATTGATAAGAGTGTGCATTGATAAGACTGAGAAGGTGTAAAGATAGTGTGACAGTGGCCAAGAAGGTGTCTCAGCCAAACAGATTGTAACTCCAGATGTACTCATTTTGTAAACAGCAATATTTGAAATTATTGTTTAATTAATTACATTATAAAATCACTGTTAATTGACTAAGTGCGTGTGTTAGTTACACACCAACAATTTTGACAAACAGGTTTGCTTTATCTTCTCCTGCAGGGTTTGTTACAGTAATGCTGTAATTTCCCTCATCATCTCGCTCCGCCCCCTCAATGACAAAGCTGCTCAGGCCAGTTCTGGATTCCACACGAACACGGCCATTACTTTCTGTCATTTCCTGGGGAGTAGACCAATCAGAGACATTAATCATTGTGAATATAAGTATGTGTATAAGTATATGTGTGTGTGTGTGTGTTTAAGTGTATGTGTGTTTTACTTGTTCGCCCTTCTTCCAGCACACAACAGGTGCGGGATCTCCTGTAATCTCTACATCTAGGCGTAGCTTGTTGCCGGCAACGACAATGATTGTATTTTGTGAAACCATGTTTCCAGTGGTGTCCAGATGGATTTTAGGAGGATCTGATGTAAAGAGAGGGGTAAGAGTGGTAGATGAACAAGGAGGTGTATACATAAGTGGATGTATTAATGAGAAGATTTTTTTGATGGGTGGATGTTTTGATTAGCAAACATATTATATAAAGTAGTGTACTATATATGTACAATATTCATTGTTCGATATTGATTTGTATTGTAGGATTACTGATGTGTTGATAAATGAATTGGAAGTGGTAATTCTTGATTAGATGTTTTAAAGCATGATGAACGTTTTAATAGTTGGGTGTTAATTGTATATTTTTGATATACAATAAACATGTCTCTCATGCAACATCAACATTCAATGTAACAATGATGATACATATACAGTATATATACATATATATACACAGTACAGGCCAAAAGTTTGGACACACCAATGCGTTTTCTGTATTTTCAGGACTATTTACATTGTAGATTCTCACTGAAGGCATCAAAATTATGAATTAACACATGAGGAGTTATGTACTTGACAAAAATGTGAAAAAACTGAAAACATGTTTCATATTTTAGGTGCTTTAAAATATCCACCCTTTGCTCTGATTACTGCTTTGCACACTCTTGGTGTTCTCTCAATGAGCTTCAAGATGTAGTCACCTAAAATGGTTTTCAGGTGTGCCTATTAGGGTAAATAAGTGGAATTTCCTTGCTTTATCAATGGAGTTGGGACCATCAGTTGTGTTGTGCAGAGGACAGGTTACTACACACCCGACAGCCCTATTGGACGACTGTTAAAATTCATATTATGGCAAAAACCAATCAGCCAACTAAAAAAAACAAGTGGCCATCATTACTTTAAGAAATGAAGTTCAGTCAGTCCGTAAAATTCCTAAAACTTTAAATGTGTCCCCAAGTGGATTTACAAAAATCAAGCGCTACAGCGAAACTGCCACACACGAGGACCAACCCAGGAAAGGAAGACAAAGAGTCAGCGCCGCGCACTTTTT
>JAOUQT010022406.1:0-11739 GCA_025769995.1 Xyliphius kryptos
TTTACTCAAAAAAAACGCCTTACTATAGCCTTATGTTTTTACTCAAAAAAAACGCCTTACTATAGCCTTATGTTTTTTCTCAAAAACACGCCTTACTATAGCCTTATGTTTTTGCTTTAAAAAACACCTTACTATAGCCTTACGTTAAATCAAACAAACCTTATCGTAACATAAGTACTAATGAATGATATGCTATTTCAAATATTGATACAAAAATATCAGACTTTTATAAGAATTTTGTTCAAACTGTTGTGTATGGACTAAATAAAATGTGTGTTTCACTAAACTTTATTTAAAACTAGTAACCCTACACTAGTAGTGTATGGGTTTTAGTACTAAGCAGCGCTGTTGAATTGAAGCGAAGTCTATCTACAGCCATGATGTAAACTCCGTGCAATTCCAAAAACTACTGCCATCCGGTGGAGACTTTTAGAACAGAACAAAGTCTGACAGTCTTGTTGATTAATGTAAAAAAAAAAAATTTTAATTATCTATTATTTGAATGAAATTGCCATTTGAGATGTTTTTTGTCGTTATTTCTCAAACTCTTTCAAATCAAGATCGTATTTTTTCTTCTGCTCTGCAATTTTTTTTTTCTCTTTCTCTCGATCTAGTGTGACTGCAGTGCGGCTTCCCGATGGTCTCTCTTTCGTTATGTACGAGTTCTGGGACGGGGAGGAGGAGTGGAAAAGGTTTCCATTTACTTTTTAACTGAATTAATGTCTGTTCTTGATTTAACTTTGTCAGAACAATTCAGAATGTTTCTTCATTTTCCCCAAGTGTATTGTGTTATTCTAAAAAAAATACTGCAGTACTTACCTATTGTACTATAGATTCAGGGTTTTATGACTTATTGATGGATATGTACTGGGAGACTAATGCACTGAGAGAAAGCAGTGGGTGTTGATTAATAATTGAATCCCACATGGATGTTATTTACAGATTGGATAGAAGAAGCTTAAGGTTAAATTAGCCATGGAATGTGATCTGTAATGTATATACACCAAATACTTGTGTAAATATATGAGTACATTTCTAAATATCTTAAGTGTATATATATACATACACACACACACACACAGGGGCAATTTAAGACCAGCAAATTTAAGGGGGGATCATTGTGCAGTCTTTATTAAGCATTTCATAATATGTAATTATTACATGGGCAAGTTTCAATCTGGATTTTGCTTTTGTTCTTTACTATCCTCTTGACCTTTATTGTAATGTTTTTTTACTTAATTCCGCAGACACCTCCAGAGTGCTGCCTGCAAGACCTTCCAACATGTAAAAGTGGACACCCTGTGTCAGCCTGAGGTCATGTCCTGCGTGGCTGTGCCAGGTGAGCTCTCAGAAAACTCTCTTGTCTCATCTGTTCTTTAACATTCTTTATAAAATAGATAGTTCAGGTTCTTAAATCTGATTAAGAGAGCCGCTTGTTGAGCTGTGACATTCACAATAACCCACACCTTTTGATGTGCCATCCTGAATAAGCTGCACTCCATTATTTAGCAGATGCTTTTATCCAAAGTGACTTAAAAGTATCCCAACTTGTTTGGGATCTGAACACAAGGTGGATACAGCACCCTGGAGCAATGAGGTTTAAGGGTCTTGCTCAAGGACCCACATTGGTAACTTCAGTAGCCCTGGGAGTTGAACCCACAACCCTTAGATTGCTGGCTCAACACCATTACCACTGAGCTACCACTCCCTACCATATTTTAACTAGGGATGCTAATCATTAATAATTATTGTGCTGTATGCTTGTTTTTAGTGATTAGTGTCTCTTACTTCACAGCCGCCTGGTGCAGCCTGAGCAAAGACTGACCGGAACAGTGGATGGAATGGAAAGGTGGACAGACCCCGTCTCTAACCCGAATGCCAACACGTCTTTGCGCTTTCCGTTCATTAGCATCCATTTTCTGACCTAGTATCTCTCTGAGTAGACCTTCCTTCTCGCTGTTCTCTTCTCAACACAAAGCTGCTCTTTTTCCCCACTCTGAGTTTACAAGTCATTCGTTTGACTGCAGAGAATGTCGAACACCATAGCAGTCTCCTAAACTCTGTGACAGTCGCATTCAGCAAGGGCATCTGCAAAGAAAACCAATCTTTAGCATTTGGGTTGATTTAAAAGAAAAAAATACTTAGTTGTTCCACCAAACATCTAATTGATCTCATTTCCTCTGCGATGCACTGCTCTGAACAACATTAACCTGAATATTTGATTGATTTATTGTAGACGTCACACGAGTGCAGAATCTTCTGATAGCTGAGGGTTTGCGTAGCCTGTGCTGGATGCAGAAATCTATCAGGGTTTAAAAGGCCTTCTAATCTAACATGAGTAAGTATTGAATCATCATCCACCAGTTGCACAGAGACAGGAAACATGTACTAAATGTTTACTTTAATGAAGTTTACAGATTTAGAGAATACCTGATACGTTGTGATAGTGTTTCATATTTTATCTTAAACTCGATATTGACTGTTTATTGAGAGGAAATATATTGTTAATGGAAAACTTTTACATAAATGAATTGCTCTATATTTCGCACACGTGGCTCGCTGTGATCTAAAGCGCAGTCCTCGATTCAGGGGGACTTGCATAATTCTGACGTTAGGTAAGCGCCAGTTTGAATGACATTAAAAAAAAAAACGGTCTAATGACTAATTAGGGCATGTAGAGTCGATGTATCTGTGAATGAAAATTTGTGAACTTGCTTGTGGGCTACTGTACGAAGTGAACAGGTTTAACCCCAGGTGGGGCCGTGTACTTCCCTAAATGAAAATTGGCTTTAGCTCCCTGTCCCTCCTGTGAATGCATGTTTTAATGAATGTCCAGTATCTTACTGTAGTATTTAGATATGCTACTTTCGATGAATTTTGTGCATTTCCTAATTTTTATAATATTCTACTAATAGTATCTACTGAATCGAGAATTACACGATGAATAGAAGCCAAGTATTAAGAGACACTTTTATGGCATTGTTTAACAGAATACAAATTCTTATATACCTGTGGATGTTTCCGTAACACTAACTTTCTCTCTTAGAAATGATTGTAGAGACTTATTGCAGGGATGCAAATATTATTTGTCTTAACAATGTTAACCTAGAACATGTAGTGATGTAAATGAATAGAATTAAAGATCTGAAATAAATTAAAATGTCTTTTTTTTCTTATCATTGTCAAAATCTGGCAATTCCTGATTGGCCAACTGTCATCATTCACAACACACAGAGCAACATAAAGAATATACACTAAGTCTACAATGTACAGCAAAAATGCAGACGATACCCTGATCAAAAGCAGATCTGTGGTTAGAAACACTGATAAAAGGTGAGTGGAAAGTAGCCCATGAGATAGAACTGATACAGGAGCATATAAAGGTACTATGCAATATCAGTATCAGTTCTACCTGAAGTGCTGGATGAATATACACCTCAAATAGCAATCAAACCAAAACACTAGATTGTAACATAAACAAGCTCTGGCAAAAAGTATGGAATCACCAGTCTGGGATGAGCACTCAGACATTTCATTCTGTAGAACAAACTCAGATTAAAAACATAATGCAATAAAAAGGTCATTTCAAAAGTGCATTCCAATTGTTGGTTTTCAGAAACACTTAAAGGAATAAAAAAAACATTGTGGAAACAAAGTAAATGTTACTTTTCTTGAGCCAGCACGAGGGGAAATATATATGGAATCACTCAATTTGGAGATAAAAAATAAAGACACAGCCAGTCAATTTCTTTTCCATAAGTGAACACCTGCAGTCATGACACATCGGAGGGCTGCTGCACGAAGTGGAATGGCAAGAACCAGGGCTCCAACAAGAGAAGTGTCTCTTGAAACTTTGTGAAGAAGGTAACTTCACACATGGCTGCTAAAGATGTGGGCTGTTCCCAGGCAGCCATATCCAAGATATGAACCAAATACAAACAGCATGGAATGGTTGTTAAAGCCAAGCGTACTGGTAGACCAAGAACAACCTCAAAGCATCAAGACAAATAACAAAGGCCATTTGTCTTGAAAACCGAAAAAGTACAACTACACAGATGAAGCATAAATGGGATTTCAATACAGGAAAGCTAAAAGAAAACCATTATTGACACCTAAACAGAAAAGAACAAGACTGCAATGGGCTAAGGAGAGGCAATCATGGATTGTGGATGACTGAGTGAAAGTTATCTTTAGTAATGAGTCAAGAATCCGCATTGGACAAGGTGATGATGCCGGACCTTTTGTTTGGTGACGTTTTAGTGAGATTTATGAAGAGGACTGCCTGAAGAAAACAACCAAATTTCCACAGTGCTTGATGATCTGGGGCTGCATGTCAGGCAAAGGCACTGGGGAGATGACTGTGGTTAGTTCTTCTATCAATGCACAAGTTTACATTGACATTTTAGACCGTTTTCTCATCCCTTCAATTGAACAGATGTTTGGAGAACATGAAATAACTTTCCAAGATGACAATGCATCGTACCATAGGGCAAAAACAGTGAAGGCATTCCTTGGAAAAAGACACTATCAGTCGATGCCATGGCCTGCAAATAGTCCAGATCTCAACCCAATTGAAAACCTGTGGTGGAAATTGAAAAAAAAAAAATGGCCCAAAAGAAGACTCCGACCTGCAAAGCTCATCTGGCAACTGCTATCAAAGAGAGTTAGCACCAAATTGCTGAAGAATACTGTTTGTCACTCAAGTCCATGCCTTATGTTTCTTGCCCTGTGCTTGGTCAATAAAAGTTCCATTCACTAGCATCCACAATGTTTTCTCTTCATTTCTTTGAGTGTTCCTAAAAGCCAACAAGGTGCACTTTGGAATGACATTATTATTGTATCAAGTTTTTGATCTGAAGTCGTTCTACAGAATGAAATGTCTGAATGAGTGCTCATCCAAGACTGGTGATTCCATAGTTTTTACCAGGGGTTCATCCACACCGTGTGCCTCTATGTACCTAGCTAGGTAAATAAAAACCCTAAATATTTTTTTTCTTACTTTTTTCTGTCTCAATGGTTATTCCTTAAACATCAAAATGAAATATGCAAATAAGACGATGACAGTGATTGTTTAAAGTGTGTGTATGGTCATTAATTATTAAACGATCAAGCCATTTGTCTGTCTACATACCAAACCCAACATTTTTACAGACCGATATTTTTACTTTACCTCCCACCAACAACATCCATACACACTGTCCTCACACAGCACTTGATAACAGACCTTAAATCTCTCTGGATGATCAAAATGAAAAATCTCTTACCGTTCTGTTGTTCTCAGACACAATGAGATGAGGCTCCAGATGTGTTGGGATCCAGAGTCAGTTTGCAGAAATCTAAACTAAAAAGAAAAAAAAAGTTAATATTCATCACAGCATTGATGAGGAACAAACCTGTCTTTCCTTCATTCTTTCTCTTCTGGTTTCACTTTGGACTCTTTCCTTTGTGTTCTCTTTGTAAATTTCGACTTTTCTTTGGTGCAGAAGTTGAGGTTCTCTTGTAGTGACTAAAGCTGCTGGTGTATGAAGCTGAACTTCCTGTAGAACAAATCCATTAGAGGTGATGCTGTTGGGGTGAAGGTCATCAACACGCCTGTAGAAAGTTCCGCTAATAATTGTGAAAGCCTTTATAAGATCCAGAGGGAGAACCACCAGGACAGTGGCTTCAGCAGGTGTGTGAATAACTGCCAATCAATAGCCATCACCGTCGGCTTCTCCAAAAATACCCCAAATAAGCAAAAAGTTTGTTATAGACTGTAGAACACACAAAATCACTTAGGACATGAGCAGAAGTCATTTCTATTACTGTGATTAAGAATCTACTTCAAAAGGAAAGTAATCATTTTCATGTTAAGCCAATTCCATATTCTGAGTTTAATTGGGAGGAAAAAAAGGCAAAAAGGCTTGAAAATCATTACTTTCCTTTTGGTGTAATAATTACAGTAACATATTGTACTGATGAGTAATAAATGAGTGAGGTTTGGTTTTTCTAGGTTACTGTAATTAAAGCAAAGGTACAACAAGAGGGCGTGCATTTTGTGAATAAATCACAGATTGCCCCTATATGGTCTGTATAAGTGTGTGTCCAGCAATCAATTGGCACTCTGTCCTGGGTGTATTTGATATTATTTACATTGATGTTCTGACCTCATACATGAAATGACGTCTTTTTGTGTCCATGCATTCTCGACTGCATCACATCACACAAATTACAAACATCATACAATCTAAACATCTTACAATTAAGGATTTATCTGTGGCAAACTAGGACATATAACCATCTACCGCCTAGTCTAAAGACAAGCATCACTGGCCATCAAATATTATAGCTAAAGTTAAAAAAACATAATTTATTAGGTATCCCGACATCTTCAGGTTCCAATTTCTGGTGGAAATCAAAGTTTATGCATGATCTGCATGATGGCAATGGAAGTGCTCTGTCCAAAAATGAATGTGCCACATAAAATTGTGACCATTCCCCATGGAATCAGAACGAACCTGTTAAAAAAGAACAAGTGAGAACATGGAATAAAAAAGATGATGAAGCCAATCCCTCATCGCGGTAAGCTCACCGTAGCCTTGCTGAGATGGACTGAGACTGCATGATGAACACCAAACAAAGTCCTGAAAGCAGAGATGATTGAAGTACTGAAGAAATGAGACACAATTATAATTAGTTACAAGAAACTGACTCTGACCTGGAAAGACAAAGATGAAAAGAGCACCACTGCCACCGATGAGACTGATGACTTTACTGATGTCTGGAACAAAGACTGCAATGAGAAGAGAGGTGAAGATCCACGTGACGGTCAGGGCAACTCGGCTGCAGGTCTCTAAAGTTTCAGTCTTTACAAAATGCTTCATTCCATGCTGCAGTAATGGATCATGAATGACTGTCCTGGAAAAGAGAGAGGAAGAGAGGATGACCCTTTAAACTGGACAAGATACAGAATGTGTTTTAATAAAAATATTCACATGCAGTGCAGGCCAAAAGTTTGGACACACGATTACACGACTATTTACATTGTAGATTCTCACTGAAGGCATCAAAACTATGAAGTTTAAACAGGTATGTTGTGTTAGTGTTAGGTTGAGTGAATGTCTTTTTACCTCTGGGATGTTGTTGTCATTTTGTGCACTGAAAGCTTCTGTAACCGAACACAAATTCCTTGTATGTGTAAGCATGCTTGGCCAATAAAGCCTGATTCTGATTCTGATGAGTTGTGTACTTAACAAAAAAAAAAACAACTGAACACATGTTTTTATTCTAGTTTCTTCAAAATAGCCACCCTTTGCTCTGATTACCTCTAGAAGCTCATTGAGAGAATGCCAAGAGAGTGCAAAGCAGTAGTCACCTGAAATGGTTTTCAGGTGTGCATATAAGGGTTAACTACAATTAATTAGAATGTCAACAGCGTGCAAAGCAGTAATCAGAACAAAGGGTGGCTATTTTGAAGATACTATAATATAAAACATTCAGTTGTTTTATTTATTTTTTGTTAAGTACACAACTCATGTGTTCGTTCAGTTTTGATGCCTTCAGTGAGAATCTACAATGTAGTCGTGAAAATACACAAAACACATTGAATGAGACTGTGTGTCCAAACTTTTGGTCTGTACTATATACCCTATGGTGAAAAGTATTGCTGTAATGATTTAAATAATTTAAATCATAATAATATAAAACCTAATATTAAACCTAAAATACATTCCAGACAATCAGACACTGATACTGTGGATGGTTTGGGGGAGCATATAGCACGTCTCTGAAGGGATCCTAATGTTACAAACCAACAAAAAGAAAACTGAAGCGATGTGGAAAAGTAATTGTTTAGATTCAAAACGAAAGGTGGAGGAGGTGCAATGGTTAGGGTGCTGAGCTTCCAACCTGAAGGTTGTGAGTTCAAATCCCCAATCCACTGAAAACTTGAAGAATTGGGATTGGGTGCCATGCACGAGGGCACTTCAGCCATAATACTTTGTGGAATCGGGAATCGAACTGGGGACCTTCTGCGCGCAAGTCTGGTTTCTTGACCACGCCGGTAATAAGCTTTGGATAAAAGCGTCTGCTAAATGACCTCATGTAACAGAAAACTTAATGTAAGAAACCTTGTGAGGACAGATGATGTAAGGAACCCAGGAAGAGACAGAGTAAAAAAATCAGTTAAATCAAAAATAAATTAACTGATTCAGTCCAAAAATTTCAGTAAAAGAATTTAGGTAATCCCTTTAATAAGGTCCTTGGTGACATGGCTTGAGAAGTGTAGCAACTGTCATGGCCTGTATGGACCCTAAAATAAGTGTTTGAGCAGCTGGATGTTCTCGTTTTTTAAAAAGCATTCATGTTATGTCTGCTCATTATCTGACACGTGGCTGCAGTACCTTCCAATTAGCAGAATAATAGGGTATATAGTGATGATGGACACCCCAAAGAGCACCCTGCCGATGATAATGAGGATGTCGTTTTCACTGTATGACATCAGAATATCAGCAGCAACGTTTTCCCCAAACGTGAGATATCCATAGATCCCTAAATCAATGGAAAACAAAAAGACTTAATGAGATGAAAACCTAAAATAACACTGAGTTAACCCGAGTGTAGCTGTAAACTCTCACATTGACACAAATCACCACAACAGCTCTGTGTTACTGCAGTAATCTCCGTGGTTACTGATTAAGGATCAGAAAATAAAACCATAACAAGCTGGGGAAATGGAGTGGCATGGAATTAGAAACTGCAGTTCAGCACAACAGTGGAAATAATTGTAGCGCAAGAAATCTTATGATAGACCTGCTGACACTGGAAGTACAATTCTACTGTGCAGTCATAAGAAAGCAATGTACTTATCTCAAATAAAATTACACCTGATGTGAAAAAGAAAACATAAAAGCCTGAATAGTTTTTGCAAAATTAATAATAAAAAAGTGTCACTTTGCACTTTGGGTCACATCCTGGGTCAGCCAGTCACTCAATGCAGCAGGGGGGTCAGATGCTCATTGTGATCTTGCACACCACCAATAGTTTATTTTCACAACTTTTAAATGCATTGTTTAAAAAATATGTTGGAAATAGAGTGAGGAAAATAAATACTTAAAAACCCTATGACTTTGTAAGTTCTCCCACTTAGAAATCAAAGAGGGCTCTGAAATATTTATCTTCGATGAATGTCCACTCTAAGACACAATCTACAAAAAAAAAAAAAATCTGGAAATCATATTGTATGATTTACATTAATTCCACACGGCGTGTTTGGAGGAAAAAGAATTATGTGAGTTCCATCCCTACTGTGAAGTATGGGGGTGGAAACATCATGCTTTGGGGGTGTTTTTTTTTTGCACATGGACAGGATGACTGCACTGTATTAAGGAGAGGATGACCGGGGCCATGTATTACAAGATTTTGGAGAACCTCCTCCTTTCCTCAGTTAGAGCATTGAAGATGGGTCGTGGCCCAGTCTTCCAACATGTCTATGACCCAAAGCACAGAGCCAGGATTAACCAAGGAGTGGCTCTGTAAGAATCATATCAAGGTTCTGGAGTGGCCTAGCCAGTCTCGTGACGTAAACCCTATAGAAAATCTTTAACGGAAGCTGAAACCCCGTGTTTCTAAGCGACAACCCAGAAACCCAGCTGATCAGGAGAAGATCTGTGGGAAGGAACGGACCAAAATCCCTGCTGCAGTGCGTGCAAACCTGGTGAATAACTACCGGTAACGTTTGCAAACAAATACTACAGTACCAAATATTAACATTGATTTTCACAGACGTTCAAATACTTATTTGCGGAAGTAACACACAAATCAATTATTTAAAAAAAAATCATACAGTGTGATTTCCAGGGTTATCTTTTAGGTTATACCCCTCACAGTGGACATGCACCTAAGATGAAAATCAATAACAGACGGGTATCCAACGCCACTGAATGTTATTAAATATCACTGCATTTGTACAGAGAATGCATACATAGTTTACACTATAACATATGTTCTCTATTCACAGTAAAATGGAGAACCTCATGGAGCTTCAGAGCACACCTGGTTCTTAAAGGGAACGACTTTTAAAGAGACACGCCGATTGGTTTATTGCACATAACGCCCAAAATGCTCGTAATCAAGCTGCGCAGTGAACGATTGATGGCTTAGCTTACAAACACTGGTGCTATGTATTTATATCCTAAACATTTGAACAAGCAGCCTTTAAAAATGTCAGTAAAATCTTTAAAACAACTGAGCAGGTCTTACCTGTGAGTGAGCAAATAACAAGGCAGATGAACATGGACATCACGGAGATAATGACCCAATGCACAAGTTTCTTACTCTCCAAACTACTGTAGATGGCAACACAACTCTCATGACACTTTGGGGGGAAAAAAACAATTTCTGGTTACAAGCATTTCTTTATTACAACATTAAGCCAATCACATTTCAGGAGCACTGGTTGCCACGATTTTCAGTTTTCTGCCAACAGCTCCAGAATGTATTTTTCTGGCCCCAGTAGCATTAAATAAAGCGTAGCTCACCCTGTGTTGTTTCAATCAATCAGATTTTGAGTTTTCCATACAGGAGCCATAGCTGCAGTATGTCAGTGTATTCACACGCTCTTAATAGAACCAATTAATCTTTTGAAGAAAAATAGGATGGATTTTGCCTATAAATAATCAGGATATGCGGTGGGTGTTATTTTCCCAAATAATACTATAATTTTATGAGGTTATTGTTTGGATACACAATTGTAACGGTGGGTGGGGGGAAAGAAGGGGGCAATGAGCTACTGTAACAATTACTTTTCTAACCATCAGTAGCTTTTAATACTGCATTTCTACATAAGATGTATTATTACTAAAGGCCAACGTGTAAAATCCACTGCATTTAAGCATCTTTTTATTAGAGCCGCTGACAACCAGCCTCTGGTGGTCAACTCTTACCTAAAAGCAAAGTGCACTTGCAAAGTAAAGCTAAAAAACAGTGATAAATATTAAGGTTGTGCAGATAACGGACACACTAATCCATAAATTTAGCATAATTACCTGGAAACCATAGCAAATTGTTGGGATGACGCTAAACATTGAAGCCCAGGTTTCTTCTCTAAAAGAAAAAAACTATTAGGAAAAACTATTTAGGAGCCCAATTCAAAGAAAAATGAAAGCACATAAAACTTTATGATAAGTCAGCGTTTTATCTCTTGCCGATCTAAATCCTGTGATACTAAGACAGGCAGGTTCCTTATAAATGCTTTAAAACATTGTTATGTCTTTAAAACCCACTAAACAACATAATCCATTTGGCACTAATAAAGGTTGTAAGTTAATTACTAAGGAATCTGGGAATAACACAGTCAAAGAAATGAGGTCACATACTCACCCCGTGTTGTATAAAGGTGTCCAGTGACTTTTAGAGACTGGCTTTGTATAAAATCTTATAGCGATGGCTGCAGTCAAATATGTGGCAGCGAGAGTACCCAATGCACTTCAACAAAAATAAAACAAAAACATGATTTCTTTTAAGACTCATGTGACTCTTAATCTAAAAACAAACAACGAACTATGAATGAACACGTGAGGAGTTATGTACTTAACAAAAAAGATACATAGGTGTAGGTATAGGTGTATATATATATATACAGCTCAAAAAAATAAAGAGAACACTAAAATAACACATCTTAGATCTCAATGACTAAAATATTTCAGTTGAAAATCTTTAGTAGATGCATTGAGAAAAGAATAACATAAAAATGATCAAAAT
>JAOUQT010022416.1:0-11739 GCA_025769995.1 Xyliphius kryptos
GGGTTCAAATCCCAGGTCCACTGAAGTTACCAATGTGGGTCCTTGAGCAAGACCCTTTACCCTCATTGCTCCAGGGTTCTGTTTCAACCCTGTGTTCTGACCCCAACCAAGTTAGGATCCTTTTAAGTCGCTTTGGATAAAAGCGTCTGCTAAATAACTACATGTTAAGTAACTAAATGTCTTTTTCCAGTGTTTGCTTAACCCATATTAATTCACTTACAGCTTTTTATGCTTATGTGCAGTCTGCTTTTTACATATTTACATGACATTGGTGCTGTGTGTTAAGTGTACCTTGTACAACATTATCTTCATCAAGTTGGCATTAGTCAATATATAGTTTATTAGATGGAATGAGATTTATTTTGGTTCAAATCTTGGATTTTTTTATTTTATTTTGTGTCATTAATCACTTATTGTGAACAAGTGATGAAAAATACTTAACTAACTCATTTTTTTTTTTACCCCCCCTAGCTTCTGAAAAGGGTGTATGGAAACTTTCTTGTATCACCAGAGAATGGTAAGAACAAAATTTGTCTGTTACTATGTACAACAACAAAAAGAAATCATCTCATACTGTTTGTCATATTAGAACACAATGAAAATTGTGAACGCTTTTCCTGTTTTACATCTACAGTGTGTATATATATATATATATTAGTCCTCAATACCAAAATAACAACTTTTTACATATGAAAAACTGTTATAAGCCTCTTAGCAGAACATTATACACTTGTCCAGGTACAAAAATTAGTACCTTTTAAAATACAATGTCTGGATTTCCTCTCTATTTGGGTTCTGTCCATTGCAGATGATGTGCAGACCTATATCTGTGCCAAATCATCCCATACTCTTTCTCTCACTGTACTAATTGAATGCTTAACTCTCTGGTTTGGTTGTCTTGTCTTTTAGCTCAGGTTTGTAATGTGGGTGCCACTTTTGAAACAACACTGTCAATTGAACTTCACATTAAAAATATATGCATATATTTTCTGCTGCTGAAACTATTATTCATGCTTTTGTTACATTTAGACTGGATTATTGTAACGCAGTATTGCATGGTCTCTCTATGTGGCTTCTAAATAGATTGCAGTTTGTGCAAACCTCTACTGCAAGGATTCTAACCCATAAAAGATTGTGGGAATCTATTACATCCACGTTAAAGAATCTTCACTGGCTTCCAGTACAGTATCGTATACAATATAAATTAATGTTCCTTGTTTTTAAATCTCTTCATGGCCACGCCCCTGACCTATGCCCCGCCACACACCCTTCACTCCTCAAATTTGCACCTCCTTTCAGCACCTTCTGTTAAATTGCTTACTCTAGGTGAGGAAGCGTTTAGTGGGGAATAGACTCCCACTAGAGCTGCATACCTGCACTTTACTATCATTGTTCAAAGCCCGCCATTGTTAAAACCCATCTTTTCCAGGTTGCATACGAGTGAGCAGCTTATTATAACAATTTACAAATACAATTGTTTTATCTTTTGTTATTATGTTCATTTATTTTTGTAAGTCTTACACTACAGTGTCCTTGAATCTCTTGAAAGGCGCTTTACAAATAAAATGTATTATTATTGTTTATTTATTACAACTGCAGAAATTCACTATGCCCTCAAAATTCCATAAAAAAGTACTACTGCATGGAATTACAGAAATTTAAAGAAGAATGTATAAGTGTAGTAGACTGTCTTTCAAGACTGGACAGCCAGTATTTTAATGCCTTCCATCTGGCATTTTAAAAGCAATGATACTTGTGATTATATCTACCATGATGGGCATGGTGATCTCGAAATGAGGTGTATACAGGTACATTTCTGCCATATTTCTATCTTGGCGACGGAACACACCGGTGCACCACCGACTGAAAACAACCTAGACAGACGTCAACAGTCAGAAGTTCATTACTATCTTGGCAATGAATTGCCAACACAGGCACGTGTCAGTTGGCAGCTTTAGCGTTACATTAACATTAAATAGAATACAAAATAAAATAACATTACTCTAGAGCAATAGAAAATTGCGCCATTGCACACTGCGTCGTTAAAATAGCAGGACGACCTACTTCACTAAATCAATCTGCAACATCAACAGCTCGACACAGATCACTAAAATAGGGCCCTTAAGTCTTTGGGCCATTGATCCAGGGAATTACGTATGAACCAACTTGAGTG
Organism: Xyliphius kryptos; assembly: GCA_025769995.1. Taxonomy (NCBI): domain Eukaryota; kingdom Metazoa; phylum Chordata; class Actinopteri; order Siluriformes; family Aspredinidae; genus Xyliphius; species Xyliphius kryptos. The sequence continues at coordinate 2,174 of JAOUQT010022416.1, forward strand.
GTCAAGTCTTTGCAGTAATTTTTTGTTTTTCTAATATTATATGCATTTTATGTTGTTTGCTACAGGCTACAACGTCTCTCTGCTTTTTGACCTGGATGCTCTACCACCCAACAAGCAGGATGTGATCCATCAGGCAGGCATGCTAAAGAGAAACTGCTTTGCCTCCGTTTTCGAAAAGTACTTCAAGTTTCAGGAGGAGGGACGCGAGGGAGAGCAGAGAGCCGTCGTTCACTACAGAGATGATGAGTCCATGTAGGTGATATTTCACAGTTAAGACTGGAGGTTAAAGATCACACAACCTAATTTAACGTAAAAGTAATAATAGTAATCATTATTATTATAATTCTATAGACAGTACCTTGCGAAGGTACTCACCCTCTTTGCATTTTTCACATTTTGTTACCTCACAACCTGGAATTCAAAGGGAGTATTTGAGGGTCTGCATCATTTCATTTACAGACCAGGCCTACAACTGTGAACAACATATAAGACAAAATAACTCAAAACTTCAGTGTGCATAACTATTCATCCTCTTAAGTTAGTACTTTGTAGAGCCAGCTCTGCAGTAATTACAGCTATAAGTCGCTTTGAATAAGGCTCTATGAGCTTGCCATGGGGATTTTTGTCCATACCTCAAGGAATGGTTTGTCTAAGGAATTTTTGTCCATTCCTTCTTCGAGTTAGATGGTTTCCGCTGGAACAGCAATATTCCAGTCTGACCACAGATTTTTAATTGGATTAAGGTCTGGGCTTTGTCTTGGCCATTCCAGTACATTTTAACCTGTCCTCTTAAACCACTCGAGTGTTGCTTTAGCAGTAGGCTTTGGGGCATTGTCCTGTTGGAAGATAAATCTCCATCCCAGCCTTAAATCACTGACAGACACAAACAGTTTTTGTTCGGTTGAGAACGTTTTGGGTGCTGAGCAGATGCACCTAGGACAGGGCACCAATATAATGAAAATTACACCCAGATTGGGATTTGAGCCTGGATCTTCAGCACTGAGAGGTGAAAGTTCTAACCACTAAGCCACATTGCTTATGCTTATATAGGTCATAAAGTAATATTAGTTTTTATTTTCTTTATACATTTAGTGTCTTTATACATTTAGTCATTTAGCAGATGCTTTTATCCAAAGCAACTTGCAAGTATCCCAACTTGATGGCTGGGGTCAGAAAACAGGGTTGATACAGAACTCTTGAGCAATGAGGGTTAGGGGTCTTGCTCAAGGACCCACATGGGTAACATTTGAACCCTCAATCTTAGGAATAATAACCCAACACCCTTACCACTGAGCTACCACTCCCTAGACTTCAGTTTCTTCACTGATTGGAGTGTTTACATATATTTGGAAACATACCCTCTGTGTATCGGTTTACTGCTCTTTTAACCGCGATCACTCTGTCACCTTAACATTGTTGTAATCATCTCTGGTTCCAGGTATGTGGAGTCAAAGAAGGATCGCGTTACTGTTGTGTTCAGCACCGTCTTCAAGGACGACGATGATGTCATCATTGGAAAAGTTTTCATGCAGGTTTGTTTTCCCCAGATTATATCTTGACTGAACTAAAAAAAAAACTAAACTGGAAACGAGGAGCTGTAGTGGAGGCTGTTGATCGGCTGTGTTCCGCGTAACTCTGCCTGCCGCTGCATGTACAATTACAAAACCATCTTCACATTATTCTGATCCACTGAATGTCTCTTATCAAACGTTAACACTGAAGTGACGGAGAAAGACGGTTTCGCCCTGAAATAGTTTTAGTAGAATGGCTGAGTTCCTACATGCTTTATTTATAGTTTGCAGTCATGCTTCTGCTTTGCTATAAAGGTTTTTAAAAAGGAGAGTTAAACTCCTACACTAGACTCAAACAGTTTCAACGCTTCACTTAAAGCAGTTGTTGTGGATCAGATCTGAACATGTATGAATTTTTGGTTCTGTACTGGGTCACACTACATGGTCAAAAGTATGTGAACATTTTCCCACAGAATGGGCGTTTTGGAGCATGCCCTTATTTGGGTTTTAGGTAAAAAGTAAACTGGTTTGCAGATTCTACCCAGCGATCTCGACAGTTTAGCGCTCATGCCAGAACCCTGCCTCTGGGTTGGTGGAAAATAGGCGATCCGCAAAGGGCTGTGTTAACTGCAGTCCTGCTTGTATTGCTTTGTTGCATTGCTTTGTGAATTATGAGGTGCCTTGTACATCTATGTTCAAATTCTGGTCAACAAAATCGGTCACACTACATTGCATTTTATTACATCTCTTTAACAGTAATTAATTTTGTCTGTAGAAAAAAAAATGACCTAAAATGACCTTTTTTTATTATTTTTTTTTAAATCAGTTACCAACATGAAATGAATATCTCTCCTTGCCATGTTCATATAAGTCATGATGGCTTTGTACAGTCAAAAAATCACTACTGTTAAACGTTAGCAGACCCTTTTTGAAATATGTTTAAAAAAATGCTTCAATAATTAAGATAATTAATGCTTAAAAATAGATTCTTCATCAGCAAATATTTGTACTTTAGAGTTGCCTGTTTAATTCAGAACCTCCACAATGATTTACATTTAGTCATTTAGCAGACGCTTTTATTCAAAGCGACTCACAAATATTCCAACTGGGTGGAGTTAGAACACAAGGTACATACAGCTACCTTAAAGCAATGAGGGTTAAGGGTCTTGCTCAAGGACCCACAGTGGTAACATCAGTGGACCTGGGATTTGAACCCCAGCCTTCAGATTGACACCCTAACCACTGAGCCACCACTCCCTCGTGTAACTATTCTTAGAATTGTGTTGTTATATTGTTTTTTATTTATTTATATAAATAATACATAGCATCAGTCAAAAGTTTGCTCCAATTTTTGTCTCCACTAATGGTAAAGACGAACTTTGTAGTTCTACAATTACAGACCGTAGTCCATCTATTTGTGGACTACAGTAATTACTGGATACGTCCTCTTTGCTCCCCTTTTTGCTCCACTTATTTTCCATGTTATCAGTTCCACTTATTTTAAAGATGGACTTTTTACCAATACAGTCTGTAGACCGTACTGTATGCGTCCCCTTTGATCTGTTCACTAATTATCAGGACCCCAATAGTCCTACATCTCAGAGCAGGTATTACTTTATCCTATCCCAGCACTGTCACTGAGGTGTTTAAATTATACCTGTTCTGTTTTGCTTCTGAGCGGAGACAAAATGGAGCAGGGTGTGTACAAACTATTGACTGTTGTGTGTGTAAATGGACATATCATACCATGACCATCTTGATTACAGTGTGGGTTCTCAGTTGTGTAGTTTTAGTGTGAGATTTGAGAAACTGCCTTAAGCGGTAAATGTAATTATTTGTGTTTATTCGTCTGGCAGGCACTTTTATCCAAAGTGACATACAAATAAGACAGAAGTCAAATGATTTTAAAGCCGAAGAACAGGTTTTGAGAAGTACACACTAATTACATGTTCCGTTTGCCTGGTACTGAGCGTATTTCAGTATTAACTATAGCCGCCAGATGCGATGGCATATCCATGCACCTCTGCCAATATTGACAAATTAAGACATCACCGTAGTGAGTAGGGATGGGATGATGATTATCTAAGAAATAATGAGGATTATATGATAAGTAGTATGTTAATTAACTTCACCAAAAAAGGACAATGCTCGGTTTTGTATGTGTATTTGTGTGTACATTATTAACTTTGCTAATTACCTCTAAATCTGTTCCACCGTGTTGGCAACTCGTGTTCTAAGGGTTTTGGCTTTATATTGGCTTTATATTCCCACCTGGCTACATTAAACAATGTACATTGTTGCAGAAATCAGTATTAAATGTGTATAAATTGTCGTTCTGATGTTGGATGCTTGTGCTCCATTCCTTTTGCTGTGTAGCGGATGCTGTGTCGGAAATCGCGTATAAGAACAAGTAAACAGGTTTAATTGTTTTTTCTGTCTTTTGATCTTTCATACCTGTGTGTATTTGTAGGAGTTTAAGGAGGGTCGGCGTGCGAGTCACACTGCTCCTCAGGTACTGTTTAGCCACAGAGAACCTCCTCTGGAGCTCAAGGACACGGACGCTGCGGTCGGAGACAACATTGGCTACATCACCTTTGGTTAGTGCAGTTTTACAGCATGTTTACACATCAGGCCATACTGAAAGTAAATTCAATACCGGTCAAAAGTGTGGACACCCCTTTTTTTTGCTCCACATATTGTCCATGTTATCAGTTCCACTTATTTTGAACATGGACTTTGTAGTTCTGTCATTAGACGGTAGCCCATATTGTGTGTGTCCCCTTTAATCTGTTCTCTAATGGTCAAAACCCCAATAGTAGCACCACAGAGCAGGTATTATTTGCTTGGCGCATTATTCCTATCCCAGCAGTGTCACTGAGATGTTTAAATGGAACTACAGCAGCACTGCTGCACTAAAAACCTCCTCACCGCATCAGTGTCACTGCAGAACGGACTATAAACAATCCACCAACCATATTTTACCTGTTGCTCCTGAAAAACAAGAAACTAGATGGACTTCAGTCTGTAATTTGTAAAACTACAAAGTCCATCTATATTTTATGGTAAACTGTGCTTTTGCTTTTATTTTGTTCTTTGTATTTTGAGTTGTTTCCAGTTGAGTAGAATAGAATATCTGTGTATTAATGGTAACATCTGATTTCCCACAGTCTTGTTTCCTCGTCACACCAATGCCAATGCGAGAGATAACACCATCAACCTCATCCACACCTTCCGTGATTACCTGCATTACCACATAAAATGCTCCAAGGTAAGTTTCCCTTGTCCTTAACACAAACAAAAACACACACTCACTAGAATTTTAGTATGTACACTCAAAAATCTCAGGATAGTGGGACAGACAATAACTATCTAGACACCAGATCTTTCTGGCCGTGAAATTGCGAACCTAGTTTTCTGTAGCGGTCAGTCAGCCTGTGAACCCAACAGTTCCTATAAAAAATTATTTATAATAAGTCAGTTGTTCTGTGCCATTTTTTGCTATTTAATATTGGGTTATATTATTATTATTTTTTTTTAACACAAAAGGGTAAATTGATTCTCACAGTCAGGGCTCCTTTATGTGTGGATTTTGCATGTTGGTTAGATCAATTTAAGATGCTCATTGGCACAAGGTGTAAATGAGTATGTAAATGTGTCTGTACTGCGATAGACTGGTGACCTGTTTAGGGTGATTTCTCAATTTTCACTCTGGGATAGGCTCCAGATCAGGCTCAGCAAATTTAAAAAAGAATGTGTGAAGTACATTTCCAAGGGCTTTGAGTTTTTAGAAAAGTGCATTATAAGTGTACATTTATTATTATTATTATTATTATTATTATTATAATAAGGGGTTTAACATTTCTGTTTCTTTGACTAGATTTAATGATGTGTTGTGATCAATTATAAAAAAAAATATTTTTACACTTATTTTAGCTCTTTTTTTTTTCTTAAACATATCTAGTTTTCTAGGAAATTCTACAACTGTAAACTGTCTGATTGGTCTACTCTGTCTGATTCAGGCTTACATCCACACCCGCATGAGAGCCAAGACCTCTGACTTCCTAAAGGTACTGAATCGCGCCCGTCCTGACGCTGAGAAGAAAGAGATGAAGACCATCTCGTAAGTATTTTTATGCACAAACATCATCTCCAATCTAATCTAATTATATTCTAATATCTTGATCTAATTATATTCTACTTAATCCTTTTCTACGGTTGTTTGGGGGATTCTTATACCCATCCAGGGAGAATCTTACGGCTGCTGGGCAGATACACTCAGGACAGGGGGCCAATCTATTTCTAAGCACACACGCTCACTTAAACACACACGGGTGATTTTGTGCAGCCAATTCACCTTGAATCCATGTTTTTGGACTGTGGGAGGAAACCAGAGAACTTGGAGGAAACCCACATAGACACGGGGAGAACATGTAAAATCAGATCAGGATGCAAACCTGGTTCCCCAGCGCTGGAAACCACCGTGCTGCCCTACAAACATCAACTAGCTTTTTAAAACTGAACTTTTATATTTACAGAACAACTCACAGGTTTATAGGGTGACAAAGTGATGCATTGACCAGCTTTTTCCCCACAGATGTAACGTTCTGGGTTTGATTCTTTTTGGGGGGTAATTTGTGGTGTCGGGTAAAATTTGCAAATTGCCTTCTTCATTTTTGCCTGGGATTTAAATCGGGATCCTGCTTTCCTGTCTCATTTAAAATAAACCCAATGATGTCATTTAAGATACTAATTTGATGTCCAGTCATTAAACTTCTAAATATACAACCAAATACAGATCTGTTCATGGTTGCTGGATTATAGTTCCAGCTTGAGTAAGAGGTGATTCAAAGATCATTTATTATAGATAAACTTATCAGCAGTGATTTAAAAACAGGCTTGTTGCATGTTATCAGTGTCTGTCTGTATACCTACAGTGGTGAGGCTGTTTTTCTGTCGAGAGCTAATGACTAGGCTGCAGTAGTCTAGGTGTGACGTGCTATTAGGAAACATCCATAAAGGTATTATTAATGGTTAACAAAGGATTACATCTCCTCTTCTTATCCAATCAGCGGATGGATGAATGGAATGTGGACACTGCTTTGGTTTTGTGTTGGTATTTAGTCACCATTGCACAAAGTCTTTTAAACCTAGACCTTCAACACTGTTGACATCTTGGCGATCTTCTTTGCTAGTCTTTTGATTAAAAGTTTTAACAATACAGAATTATTTATTTATGTAATTGATCGATTACATGAACGTCATGTAGTTATTTAAGACGTAAGACGTAACGCTTATTTAAAGCAAAAGTTTTTTTTAAACTCACATATTCTCTTAGACTACCTTATTCTTTCATTCTGGAGCTTCAAATACGCAAATGTACTATTATGCAAATTTACTTATTTAGCGACTTATAGGACAGAAAATGCCTGCATTTCTTACTGAGGAGTTGGCAACAGTGCCAATTAATAACTTCATGCTAATCCATCTATCAATCCATTGTCTTCTGCTTAATCCTCTACCGTGGGGGTGGGGCCCCAATGCCCATCCAGGGGAAAATGTTTCAGGTGCTGGGCGGATACACCCAGGACAGGGTGCCAATTCATCGCAGGGCACGCACTCGCTCACACAGACACACCAGGTGCAATTTTGATAGGACAGTAATTTAGAGCAGCCAATTCACCTTGAATCCATGTTTTTGGATTGTGCTAACCACTAATTGATGTTAAACCATGATTGTTTATTAGGGAGGACAGTAGTAGGGAGTTTAGTAGCGATGTGTTTAGGGCAATGGGCTATCAATTTGGTTGTGGGTTCAAATCCCAGATCCACTGAAGTTACCCTCATTGCTCCAGAAGGGCCGTATGGCCAACACTGTTTTGGTACGCTTATAAGTTGCCTTAGAATAAATTGTCTGCTAAATGACCAAATGTCATGGAAGTTCTCTTTCATGGGGCGTAGGAGGAAGTGGTGTGGATTTGGTCCACTGCTGGGTTTTATTGCTTTGAATTCCAGAGTAGAGGGGGATTTTTATTACCTCTGCGTTTCCTCCTTGTTAATATTTACTTAGAATCCGTTTTGTTAACAGTTCTGAAACCTACAACTCATTTCATGCTGAAAATTGTATACATTGCGTAGATAGTGGAATTTTTACAGCTTTGCTTATCTGTAAATTGGAGCCAGTGCTTATAGGAATGTAAAGATTACAGGATGTGCTCAGGGTGGACCGTTCAGGTATGTATTGTTCAACTGGAGCTCTAACATCTGCAGATTCTCATAACCGAGACTGTGAAGCAACATTAGTCATAATGGAGTAGGAGGACGTGCTGTAGATGATGTTGCGAAACACAACTCTTTGTGTAATTTAGGTGTTGTAATTTGATCTGTTTACTGTAAAACCTTTAAAATAAGCCTTGTTGCTTTATCATGGTTGTTAAGAGATTGGGGTGGTGCGCAGACCACCCTCCCAATGTCATTTTCCGATATGTGACTGAATTTTTATAGCGTGTCTAAACAATCACAATAAAAAGCTGCTTTTTTGGATGGAAGAAAAGCAAAACCATATGAAAACTGGAGACAGGATTTCTCACATTGATTTTAAATGATATTAAAATACAAATGTGGGCCGATGCATCTCGCCGAAAGTCCTGCTGCCGTCGCTTCATGAAATCTCTATCCCCACGGCAACGGCTGTTACAGTAAATAATGGCTTCCCTCATTCATTAGGCAGAGCCGAGTCAGGTGCGGATAGTATCGGCCCGTAAATCTGATTCGCTGAGCGGTTTGTCCAGCCGTGACATTATTGACAATAATACACACACTCTGAGCGCTTTACATTCCTATCAGTGTGTGATATACACTACATTATTTTAAGTCCTAACATACATAATAATATAAACAAAACTGTGTTCTGTTTGCAAAACCGGAATCCTGTTACTTAGCGACCAGCATTCACTTTAAATACTGGACTAGATGACGTCACAGAAGATAAGTTTATTAACAGTTTTTTATGATCTATGAATCAAACCCTGTTTTTTTATTATAGTGTGTTTGTGATCGTTTTGGAAACACAATAAGGCACTTACAAGTGTGAATAAATCTCAGGAAAGAGGTGTAACGGCACCTTTACAACACCTTTTGCACATGATTTATTCACAATAATGCATGCCCTCTCGTTTCTTGGTGCTTTATTAAATCCATCACTGATCTGCGCCGCCTTTTCTCCCCCAGCGCTGCTGTGCGACAGTCACACTATTAAAATCCCATTTTTTAATTTTAAAGCTTTTTCGCCTGAGCCTATTCGTCAGTCAGGAGAATGCACTCCTCAAGTGTAGGAACTTGGCCTTTGGTGCTCAGGTGTGGAAACCAGGCGATGACCTCTTCTGCTACAAAGCCTGTTCTTATTGTCCAGAGGAGACCGTTGACTGACTAATCTTTATTCTTGTAACTTGATACATCTGCACAGTTGGTTTGGATTACTGTAAACATGGAATTAGAAGCTTCCAGTAGTAGTAGTAATTCAACAGCACTGTCTCGCATGTTTTCCTTAAACATCATTGACAGATTTATCACGGCGTACAAACGACAATTTTTAAAACAGCATACGAAAGAATAATTGCCATTTTGTACTCTTTTTTCGAATAATTATAACTTTGGTAAGAATTGTGTCTGGTACAGAGACTCTGTGTGTGCTCTGGCTTTTATCGGAAGGATTTACAGGTGTCCCATCTTGATGGTTTGGGTCAGAGCACGGTGTCAGCCATGATGCAGAACCTGAAGAAATTAGGGTTAAGGACCTTGATCTAGAGGGATAAGGCCCACTCTGGCAACTTGGACTTAAGAAATGGCCACTCACTCAACTGTTAGCCCAACACTCTGTTGGGGTGTGGTAGCTCAGTGGTTAGGGTGTTGGACTATCAACCTAAAGTTTATGGGTTCAAATCCCAGGGCTACTGAAGTTACCAAAGTAGGTCCTTGAGCAAGGTCCTTAACCCCCATTGCTCCAGGGGGGGGGCTGTATCAACCCTGTGTTCTGATCCCAACCAAATTGGGATACTT
>JAOUQT010022426.1:0-11739 GCA_025769995.1 Xyliphius kryptos
GGGTTTCTCCAGGTTCTTGGGTTTCTAGTCCTAAAACATGTATTCCATGTAAATTGAATGCTCTAAATTGCCCTGTATTGTGTGGGTTTGTGTGTATGTGAGCAAGTGTGTGTCCAGCGATAGCTTGGCGCAGTGTCCTGGGTGTATCTGCCCAGCGCCTGAGACGTTCTCCCCTGGACGGGCATGGGGAACCACGACACGCCCCTTATAAAGGAAGAAGTGGAAGATGATGGATGGAATTTAGAGTCGCCAATTCACCTTGAATCCCTGTCTTTCAAGAAATTGAACCTGGATCCTCAGCGTTCAAGAGACGGTTGTGCAAACCCACTAAGTAATAAGTTTATTAGGGTCAAGGGAGAATGGGGGGGGGGTCCCTTTCCCTTTCCACATGCCCATCCAGGGGAGAACATTTCAGGCACTGGGCAGATACACCCAGGACAAAGCACCAATTCATCAGTAGGCACACACACCATCACTCACAAGCACACACTGACTATATGGGGCAATTTAGAGCAGCCAATTTTCACCTTGAATGTTTGGAATGTGGGGCCTGCTCAAAACATGTTTAAATATTTGGAAGAATATTCAAAAATATCAGTTTATTTCTGAACAACTGTAAAATCGGAATACCTTGGACCCCTTGTCTCAGCATGAACCTAAAAAAAAAAACGAGACGAAGCTAAAATGTGCAAAGCTGCCCAAGAAAACTGAGCTTGATCTTTTTTTCTCAAGTAATCACATCACTTAACACATTTTTTATGACGTATTTGCTGTTGTTTCAGAAGAAAAGTGCAGTGTAAATATTTCTCTACATAATGAGGAACCTGGCCTTGCCAAGAAAACAAAGGCTTTCTGAGAAGGCAGAGCGTCGTCCGCGTCCTGTCGCGCGGCATTTTTGAGCAAGCGTTTTTTTTTTTTTTTTTTTTTTTTTTCTAAAGTTCATCCCCCTCTGTGTTTATTTTATGTCCTCAGCAGCTGCTCTGTCTTGCTCGCCCTGTGCGCGAAATGACGTCAAAAGAGGACGATTCACAGCGGCTCCGCCAGAGCTCCTGCTTTCGGTGAGTTACCATAGCAGCAGCGGCCACTTCCTGCCCCTGTGAGGTTTCCTGTGTTCATTCACTTTTCTGAATGTGTGTTCCTCCGCTGGGCTGCAGCTAGCTGCTACACACCACCATAAAAGGGTCTGGGCATCCTCTGATCTCCATATTTCTGCTCAATGCTTTTCTTCAGCCCCTTAATGTGCAATAACCTTCAGGTTTAAGGATTATTTGATGCTTGAATAAACATTAGGGCTGTACTGTCTGAGCCCAAATATTGTGGCGTGGTGTTAGCGTAGCGCTAAAGAGGAATGTCAATGTTACTCAGCCAGTTCAGCCAACCTTTTCTGCACATGGATGAATGAGTTTGGTGTGAAGCAACTCCAGTGACCTTCTTTCAGAATCATTGGTTGTCAGGTTTTCAATATTTTTCCTACACCTTCAGAATAAAGTTTGCTGGCCCTTTAGCATTAAATAAGTTTAGAGCGATTTGGTTGCATCAACCAATCAGATTTGAAGTTCCTCATATCAGCGCCTTCTAGAAGGTGGCTTTGTCAGGATACTAAACTTATTACACAAATATAACTAGACTTTCAGCATCACCTTCGACGGCAAACGAATGGAACTAATTAAACTCTTTTTTTTAAAACGAGGAGGATGGATTTGTTTACAAATAATGAGGGAGTGTTATTTTGTTTTAAATAATATTGCAATTTTAAGTTGTGATTGGTGATTTTTGTGTTTGGCTAATGAGGGATGGGGGAAGGGTATGAACGAGGACCGGACACAGGATTTCACAGGCTTATATGTAAAAGGCTTAATTTACATTTTGTATTAAATCCATTTAAACACAGTGGTTGGCTGACGAGATCTGCCTGACGCTCAGGTTCCTGCTGATTTGCCCACACCATCCTTCCACCACCCTTTCCCGCCCCCCACAGCACAGTCACAACAACTTATCTATCTGCAATGCAGCGGCTCGTTACACTGCATAATATCCATCCATCCAAGGAAGAACATCTCGGGCACCGGGCAGATCCACCCAGGATTGACTGATCAGCCAATCCATCGCTGGGCGCACACTCACTCACACACACTATACAGGGAAATATAGAGCATTCAAGTTACCTTGAATCTATGCTTGGGACTTTGGGAGGAAACCGGAGAACCCTGAAAAAACCCAGGCAGACACGGGGAGGACATGAAAACACCAGCCAGATCGGGATTCGAACCGAGAATCCCCAGCGCTGAGTGGAGAACGTGCTAACCACTAAGCCACCGTGCCACCCAACTGCATAACATGATTTTATTTATTATTTCTGCATAATGTCAGTCGGAAAAGGGTGGATCAGGAACTGAATCTGGGTCAGGAACGAGCTCTTGCCTCAAGTGGACGAGTTCAAGTATCTCGGGGTCTTGTTCACAAGTGATGGTAAGATGGAGCGGGAGATTGACAGGAGGATCGACGCAGGGTCAGCAGTGATGCGGACTCTGTATCGGTCTGTTGTGGTGAAGAAGGAGCTAAGCCACAAGGTGAAGCTCTCGATCTACCAGTCGGTCTATGTTCCTGCCCTCACATATGTTCATGAGCTTTGGTTAATGACCGAAAGAACGAGATCACGAGTACAAGCGGCCGCAATGGGTTCCCTCTGCAGGGTGTCTGGGCTCTCCTTTAGAGATAGAGGGTGAGAAGTTCGGTCATCCGGGAGGGACTTGGAGTTGAGCCGCTACTCCTGCGCATCCAAAGGAGCCAGTTGAGGAGGTTCGGGCATCTGGTAAGGATGCCTCCTGAGCGCCTCCCCAGGGAGGTTTTTTAGGCAAGTCCTGCTGGGAGGAGACATCGTGGACGACCCAGGACACGCTGGAAAGATTATATCTTCTGGCTGGCCTGGGAACGCCTCGGAATCCGGAAAAACATGCAGTTAACTACTCCCTTCAAAGAGTGATACACACTGGCTCTAACAAGGAAATAAAAAGGAGAGTGGTAGGCCCTGATGCACAACTGTGCAAGAAGAAAAACATCTTAGAGTGTGCAGTTTGAGAGAAAGACACCCGTCGGCTGCACTAAATGGAACCCGTTAAACACCAGGGTCAAGAGGTCAAGAGGCCAATTCAGGATAAAATTACCAAGAAAAAGACAAACCTCACACTGACCCAGTGCAATCTTTTCGTTTTATTGGTCAGTTGGCTTTTTCTTGGCAATTCTGCCCCAAAGTCCAGCTTCCTGAAGACGCCTCTTGACCGTTGATGCTTGACAGTTGTGCATCAGGGCCTTCCACTCCTTTTTCTGACTTTGTTAGAGGCAGTGTGTGTCACTCTTTGAAGGGAGTAGTTTACAGCATGTTTTTTGGGTAATATCCGGCATGGAGTCGCCTTCCTTTCGTAACACAACAACGGACTGACGGCTCTCTAAAGAAAGTGGTTTCTTTCTGGACGTTTTGAGTCTGTAAGCAAACCAACAACCGCTGACGCTTCAGATACTGAACTAACCCAGAATGTTGTGCTCCCTTTGATGTTCACTTATTAGTATAACGTTTTTCACAATTGAGAAACCAAATCAGCCCAAAAACATCCTTAAAGTGGATTGGTGACCGTACCAGGAGATTTAGGCAGAGGACTGAGAATTGCTAATAGGACTATATGCAAAAAAGGGTTTAATACAAACATTTGTATTCTTAAAAATCTTTTGACACTCAAGTTAATTGTGAAATGGACAAAATTGTTTGTGTTGTTCTTTCAAAAAGAGGAAAATTTGCATGTGATCCCAAACTTTTGAGCAGTAGTTTACATGTGATACCTCAGTCTCCATGACGATGTACAATTGTCACCTCCGGTGAGGGAGAACGCATCAGTGCGCTGTTGGTACCGCTCCCAAGTCCGCAGAAGTACATGGGTTGGGTCCAAGTTCCCACAGACTGTTTTTTTTAAAGGTGTGGTCTATAATTACACTAAAGCTGGAGTGAGGCGGGATCATCAGGGATGGGAACGCTGCGTCAGCATCCCGCTGGTCCAGCCCGACACGTACAACCTCATCGACCAATGGGACCAGTACCTGGACAAGTTCTCCTCCAATCAGATGTGGGATCCACTCTGGCACAGGTGATCCACTTCAGATGAATTAGGACAAAAGTATTGGGACACGTACACGTCATCTCAGCTTCCTGTCTTCCAGGCCTTTAGGAATCGAACTGGAACAGAAACAAAAGGCCTTCCCCAAACTGTTCTCACAGATCTAAACTGTCCAGAAGTCATGTATCGGTGCTTGATGTTTACATTCCTATAACAGAGACTGAACAAAACACTCGTATTTAGAGAGGGGGGCGTGTCCCAATACTTATGTCCCTGCAGATTAAGGTGACATTTGGTGTCCGACACGTCTGCTTCCTCCACAGCTTCCACGAGGAGAAGCACAACTGCTACAGCTACACGCTGACCTTCATCAACTGCGTTCTGGCCGCACAGTCCAAGAAGCCGCTCGACAAAGACCAGTTCACGCGCTCCTTCGTCCTGCCCCGCATCAAACGCGCGTCCAAGTACAGCATGCTGTGTCAGCAGATTTCCCAGAACCACTTCTACATCGTGGACAGTCCCGGGACGGACGCGCGGCGAGCACAGAACGACGGCAAGGAAGATGAGGACGGATCCTGAACTGAAGTTCTCCACGTCAGTCTGAATAATCAATAATCAATACCTTTTATTGGAAATTAATAGTTTAAAGAATTTCTGTATGAAATAAACTAATAACGTCCTGAAGCCTGGACTCGTGATTATCTCCTGGACATTTATCGTCTCGTCCCTGATGGACAGTCAGGTGGTTAAGCGAGTCAGTGTCAATAAATGAAACGGGTTTACTGCGGTCGAGCCGCTCTGTACTTTACATTTCGTCCTGTTCCGTTCGTTCTCGCGAGGAAACCCATCTGCTCACGATCATCTCCTGGAAGAGAAACACACCGCGTGAGAGACGGCCACGAGGAAGACGTGAACGTAAGGTAGGGGGAGGAGTCGGACCTGAACTCGGACTCGTTTCAGGAACTCCGGTGACAGGATGTCCTCCTCGGTCAGATCGCACGGCGTGATAACGTAACACAGCATCAGCTCCTGTGTGTAAATGAACACGGCGTTGTGATCGGAGGTTAAAAAGACGTAAATAACTGCAATACCTGAAATCTCAACCAGTCACAACGTAACCAATCGTGTTTACATTCACGTTCAGCAGACGTTTTTATCCAAAGCGACTTACAAACGAGAGAACAACACAAGTCAGCACCATCAACCCGACGCAATTACGCCATCTGGCTCGTTTTTTTTATAGCAGTGTGTGTGAAAGAGATGGGTTTTGAGAAGTTTCTTGAAGATGTTGAGTGAGTCAGCCTTACGAATGTTGTTGGGAAGGTCTCTCCACCATTTAGAGGGAAAATTGGCGTCTCGGTGAGTTGGAATCACCAGGCGACGTTCATCACTAAACGTAGTGAACATCGGAGTGTATTCAGTAAAGATGGACTGAAGGTAAGAGGGGGCAGATCCAGAGACTGTCCTGTAGGTCAATGGGATACAGGAAGCCAATGGAGAGAGATGAGTTCACTTTGGTTGGTTAAACATGAGGAGTTTTTGACCAATTGCTGAGGTCTGATTGTGGAAGTTTGGAGACCGGAAGCAGGGCGTTACAATCGTGGAGCCGGGATAGGATAAGGGTCTGGACCAGCAGCTGAGGAGCCTGTTCTGTTAGGAAAGCTCTGATGTTCCTGATGTTCTACAGAATGAATCTGCAGGGACGGACCGTTTTCGTGACCTGATCTGAAAGTTTGAGATGATTGTTAATTGAGAAACCAAAATTACGGAGCGAGCCGGTCGGAGAGATTGTGGAACCGTCAATTTGGAGGTTCTACTTGAGGGTTTAGCTGGGATTATAAGGAACTCGGACCTTCATCCAAACAGATATGTCAGTGAGGGAGGGGAATATCCGATTTGGGACGGAGGGACGGTCATAGCAACGGTGAGAGACTTTTACTCTTTAGTAAGAGAAAGAATCTAGTTTTTGGAAACTTCTTAATGTTCAACGAGATACAACGAGATGCGTGTTTATTTTTATTTTTTGAGCTCAGTGGTTAGAGGGTTCAAAGGTCGAGGGTTCGAACTCAAAGTCTAATATACACGGTTACTGTATAGAGTTTATATTTAAAAGCGCGTTCCGACTCGATGGTTACCCACCAGACACCCACTGAGCAATAAAGCGATCAGGTACGAGTGGGCGTGGCATTATTGTGAATAAATCACAGCAAAGAGGCATTATTGGTCCCGACGTAGAGTGCAGTTCCATCTCGTTCCTGTTATTTATTCACAATAATACACAAGCTCGAGCGCCCTAATGCTTTTATTAAACGCTAACAAACACCATAATAAAAATAACACGGTTTGATTCAGAAAAGCCTCAATAATCTACTTTTCCGCCACGTAATCTAGTACGTTTTTAAAGTGGACGCTGATCTCTGAGTAACAGGTTTCTGATTTCGCAGACAATCAAAAACTGCCCTCTAGAGGCCAAATTACAGAACGCAGGCTATAAAAAAAAAAACATCTGGGGAAAAAATGTATTGTAGATCACGCACGGAAACGAATATGACGCGGACAGCGGTGTGTGTTATCATTAATGAGGTCACGGCTGGACAAACGGCTCAGCCAATCAGACGAGCTGCAATTTCAGATACTTTTGGGTCACTTTGGGAAATAATAAAAAAAAAAGATGGGAAAATAACGTAATGTAAACCAGAGATTAAATCTGAGGACCATGAGAGAGAGAGAGAGCATTAAACTTTATGACATCATTACAAAACACACACACGCGGATCAGGTTTCCCGAGAGAGAGAGAGAGAGAGAGAGAGAGAGACCGAGTGACCCTCCTGTTGAAAGTGAGAGGTAATGGGTGAGAGGAGAGAGTGTTCTTACTTTGGAGACATTGGCGGTGGTTCTGCTCAGAGCGGCGAGCGATCTCCAGGTGAAGGGTCTGAGGGCCGCGCCCTGCAGCGATTCGTCCGTTCGCTCCACCACCACCGAGTAACTACACACGGAAACACGGCCTTCTTACATCCAGCATGTTCAGTAGAAGTGTAAGCTATAAGTAATAAGCCCTGCATTCTCAGTGCGAGAGCTTGTGTGACGAACCTGGCGTGATAGAACGGCGGTCCCTTCCTGTAGAGCACTGCAAACACACAGCAGAGGGACAATCTCAGTTCGGCTGCGGGGACAAAGGCACGGCAACTCTACCCCGCTTTAAACAACAGAGTCGAGTGACGGAAACGGGGGGCGAGAGGGCACGGGTGCAGTGCCAAGGACAGCCAAGGGCCGCGAGTGAGCCGCGCGTACCTGACTTTCACGCCGAGACGTAACGGGATCGGGGAAAGCGAATGCTTATTCCAGCTAAATAATTCACCCGCCGTCCAGCCGCACTTTACACCCGAGAGGAGCCGTGCCGCTGTCCAACGTTCCGACGCATTACAGGGCCAGGGTTAGGACACGCCCCCTTCTCACTCCATCATCCATGTCCGTCACGTACCATACAGATGGACTTTGTGGTTTTGTGATTGAAGACTGTTGGTTCTCTGGTCTGTCGGTCAGGAGCATCATGGGTAGAACGGGTAGAATTTGGGTGGTGGATTGTTTTCAGTTCTGCGGTGACACTGCCGGGATAGGTCTCACTGTGCTGTTAAGTTTCCTTTGAGATGTGAAAGTGAAGTCAACCCTACACCTTTAGCGCCATCATGGGGCCAAAGAAAAAATATCATTTAAAAATACAAGAGCGCCATGAGGATCGCTGAAAATCGGCCGCGTGTACGCAAAGTCGCGTCTACGGTGAGTTCCACCGGGGAGAGAAAGATAATTTAGCGTATATTTATAATACAAATATAATATTGGCGGCACAGTGGCTTAGTGGTTAGCACGTTCTCCTCTCAGCGGTTCAAATCCTGATCTGGGTGGAGCTTCCATGTCCTCCCCGTGTCCGCATGGGTTTCCTCCGGGTTCTCCGGTTTCCCCCCACATCCCAAAAACATGGTTTGCAGGTAAACTGAATGCTCTGAATTGCCCCGTATAGTGTGTGTGTGTGTGTGTGTGTGTGTGTGCGCGCACCCAATTGATTTTAAAAAATGAAAAACAATTGTTCATCTGATTTCATAACAAAAAAAAAAAAAAACAAAAAAAAAAAAAAAAGGAGAGGTACAAGCCAGACAAACGCAGCATTCTTGTTGCCATGGAAACCACCAATCGTTTACATATTTATTTGGAATGTGCATTTTTGTTTGTGTCAACGGAAAGTGGTCGACTGACTGACCGTGAAAGAACGTGGGTCCCGGCCGACACCAGTTCAGAACCCCTGGAGAACACGGTACAGGATGTTGGACTACAATCTGGAGTTGTAGAACTACAATGTCCATTCAGTCAGTGGAACAGCAAAAAGAGGGCGTGGCCTAAGGTTTGGTTCTGTAGTGCATTGATTGGATTAGAATGTGTTCGGGATGTAAATCAGCCGATTGTAGGGTCAAGTGTTTCTTACAGAAATCCGTGCCGTATTTGATTCCCGACTTGGGAACCCATCCTTTACTGCGGAAGTAGTGGTAGGCCGCGTATGTCGCCGCGAAATTGGGCTGCGCCGACCGGAACAGCTGCCAGGCCTGAAGCACGGACAGAGGTTCCTGACAAAAAACAACAACAAAAAAAATACAATAAAAATAAGTAAATAACAGGAATAGATTCTGTATACACAAAATAAAACCCGTGCGTATACAGACGACAATAGAAAACACGTTACACAATTTTTTTTGTATTGTATTATGTCGTACATAAATGTACTTTTTACTTCTTATACACACTTATTGGCGGCATGGTAGCTTGGTGGTTAGCATGTTCTCCTCTCAGCACTGAGATTTCCTGGTTCGAATCCCAATCTGGGTGGAGTTTGCATGTCCTCCCCAAGTCGGCGTGGGTTTCCTCAGAGTTCTACGGTTTCCTCCCACATTCCAAAAACATGGATTCAAGGTAAGTTAAATGCTCTAAATTGCCCCATGTGTGAGTGAGTGAGTGAGTGATGGATTGGCGCCCTCTCCTGGGTGTATCTGCCCAGCGCCCCAAACATTTTCTCCCAGATGGGGGCCTCGTTTTCCTTATTTTGACAATTGCTGCAAATAACTACCAAATTTTTGCTTGAAATTTGGAAACATGTGAGTGGTTTATAGAATAAAAGCACAATGTTCATTTGACTTAAACATAAACCTATAAAGAGTTCAATCATTGTTTTCCCAGAGCTGATCGTATAGCCGACTACAGGTGCGTTGCTACGGTGACTCAATTGAGAGACTGACCCTAAGATTTAATAGTCATTGCAAAGGACGTTTTGAATTGGGACCCCTGGTGGGCACCGTGGGAATTGTTTGGAATTTTTGATATCTCTATGAGTGTAGACGTTCTATAGATTTCTGCCAAATTTGAAGTTTGTGAGGTGAGTGGCAGTGCACAATTTAATCAGGGCCCATGTTTCAGATTGGGTCCCCTGGTGGCCCCCGGTGAGATTTTGAAAGTGAAAACAAGTGTATTGTGGGGAATGACGGTACCAAGTTTCAATCTTGTAGGAAGTCGGGAAGTGAGAGAGTGAGTGATGAGTGAGTGAGGGAGGGTTTTGAATATCATAGATATAGATCTTTGATTTGTTTTTTTTATTTTAATTTACAATGACCTGCCATGAGCGTTAGTACCTTCATCTAAACACATGGCGGGCATTTAGAGCAGCCAATTCTCCTTGAAGGCATATTTTTGAACTGCGGGGGGAAACCGGAGAAAACCCACACAGACACGGGGAGGACATACAAACTCCACCAAGATTGGGATTTGAACCGGGAATCCCCTGCTAACCGCTACCCTCAGGTAAAAGATGGATGTCCTACTTACCCCCTGGTGGTAAAGTGACAAACATCCAAGCGCATAAATCAGGAAGAAGGCCTGAAAGAGAGCAGAACACTGATTTAAAGACCAGCAAACGTTTGCGCGAACTTGCAGTGAGTGCAGAATTGTTCTAGTTCGGTTCCGTTAGAAGGTTCTCCAGCATGGGTCAAACCACAGCATCTCAATAGGGTCCAGGTCAGGACTTTGACCTGGCCACTCCAAAGCCTTCATTTTGTTTTGCTTCAGCCAATCAGAGGTGGACATGCTGGTGTGTTTTGGATCATTGTCCTGTTGCAGAACCCAAGTTGGTTTCAGCTCAAGGTCACAAACAGATAGTCGGACGTCCTCCTTCAGGATCTTTTGGTAGACAGCAGAATTCATAGTTCTATTTATCACAGCAAGTCTTCCAGGTCCCGATGCAGCAAAACAGCCCCAGACCATCACACTACCACCACCATACTTTACTGTTGGTATGATGTTCTTTTTCAGAAATGCAGTGTTCCTTTTACGCCAGATGTAATGCGGGGGACACCTTTCACAGAATGCTTTCAAGATGTGTTTTGGAAAAATTGAGACGAGCTTTAATGGTTTTTTTTTGCTCAGCAGTGATTTTCTTTTTAAAACTCTGCCATGCAGGCCATTTTTGCCCGGTCTGTTTCTGATGTTGGAGGGATGACCGTGAGTGAGGCCTGCAGTTCTTTGGACGTTGTTGTGAGGTCTTTTGTGACCTCTTGAATGAATCGTCGCTGCTCTTTTGAGGTAATTTTTGGCGGCAGTTTTTTTCACAGAACTGTAATTTGTTTTGGATGAAAGTGTCGGCAAAATGGCTCAATGTAACGTTTATGTCTCAATGCTTTTGTCCTCAACGTGTATTTTGTGACTGCAGCGATATTTGAGAAATGTATATGTTCCATATTTGCGATTAGCCACTCAGAATTCCAGGACACATATAACTGTTGATTAGACGCACAGATTGTGTCCATATGATTATAGTCATCGAGTCGTGCTCTCGGCAATTGTGTTTCGCAAAAAACATTCTGTTACGAGCCGTCACAAATGTCATTTTAATCACAGAGGTGCCTTCAGGTTGTGATTTCACTGCATAATAACAATATGGCATGGTGTTATTAAGCTTGGTGTGAATGTATATTATCAGCTGCAGGTTGAAGGCTGATTCCCACTGACAAACGTTAGGATCCAGATATTCAAATAATTACCGTCCACTGCCCTTTACCCACCATGATTGACCTTCACAAACAAGCTGGTTGCCAAGAGAATTGAAATTGATTGCCCTTGAGCTGAGCTGGATGTTGTGTTACCACCACAATGCCCTCTGTTTGCTACTCGTTCCTCTAGCAATTTAGAGAATCCTGTTGATGTTCTCTTACTTCAAACTCCAGTTTCCATAACAAAAATGTTATTTTTTTTTTTCAGTGTTTGGCATTATTGTCATTTCTGTCAATCCAAATGACGAAGTAATTCTAGTATGTACATTTTATTTGACCAAAAAAACGCCTCAAACCCCTAAACACCTTTCAGATATTCCATCCATCCATTATCTTCTCCATGCCCATTCAGGGGAGACCATCTCGGGCGCTGGGCAGGACAGAACAGGGCGCCAATCCATCACTGGGTACACACTCACTTTTTCAATTTAACTGAAATCCATGTTTTGGGAATGTGGGAGGAAACCGGACAGGGTTGATTAGCGCACCTGAAGCGGCTCTGCCTAAATGACTGTGTGCCGCTTTATAAGCTGCACGAACACACACC
>JAOUQT010022469.1:0-11737 GCA_025769995.1 Xyliphius kryptos
AGAGGGGGGGGGGGGGGGGGGTATATTTTATAAGGTGCCTATTTAACTGCTCACAGGATCTTTGGACCGTTTGAAACCCCACCTGTGAGAAGACTTACTGGAAGAGAGCAGGATGATTCAGAAGTGTGCGTCTGGTGTTCTTGAGTCTGCCCTGATTGCCTAGTGAGATCTCTGTGATAAATATGACTTTGTTTATTAGGGCTAGATTCCAGAACTTTTGCTGGTACTCGAATAGCATTGTGCCATTTCAGTTCAGTGAGTTCCACCTGGCATGGTGGCCGTTAACATGGGGTGATAAAAATCGCTGGCTTGGAAGGAAAGTAGGAAATTTTGTTTACACTCATGTTATCAGGGAAATCGGTGCACAGAATTGGATCTGCGCTTAGGAAATAATCACAGCGCCTGTACAAAACATCAAAGATATCAATCGACCTATTTTCATGTGCTATGTTTAGAAATAATGGAGCAGTACATTCCTGACATTTAAAAAGTGCCAATTTTGAAATGTTATGCAATCTTACTGTAAAAGCTGGTACCATCTGTGAAGTGATGTGTTTGGACATTAAGTGATGGGAATAAGTTATGAAACTAGTGTTTCCTTGGTTTCTATTCACTACTGTTTTTATATTAAATGGCATTGGGTAACTTAATATACAGTAAATGTGGTGCGAGTGCGTGATGGTTGATGAGTCTGCAGATGGGAGGCAGGCACAGGAACGCAAATCATGTAAATGGTAGCACCTGCCTAGGATTGAGTTGGCTAATGATCTCTCCTGCTGTTTGACAGCAAAAGAGGCCAGAAGTGGGAAGATAGAGAGAGAGACTACCGCTGATGCAACCTTGCCACCCGTGTCTCCTGCTACATCGACGCGAGAGTGCGGATCAGCTGATCTGAAGGTAAGGGTTCTATGGCTGTGCTGCATCACACGATCCAGGGTTTTGGCACCACTGTAATGTTCAGGTGTGTGACACGCGGGTTATGAAATGAAAAAGGCTTTATTTTGTCAGGAAATCCATGAAAACACCAAATACAGGGATTTAACAGTATTGAGCAGTGTGGTGGCACAGGTGGCAGGGTTGCATGTGAGACAGTCTCTCTCTCCATCTCTCCATCATGCCTTGGCAAACCCGATTAGGTATGAATGCCCAATTATCATATTAGGTATCATCTAATGCTCCAGTGCAATTTTAGTAGGAAAATGGTTAATGGTACAAATTGCTGTCTAGGGAGCATTATTAAAAGTGGGCTGGATTTCAAGCAGAACTGTTTATTACCATATGATTGTGGCATTGTGCCATGTGTGCCTCTTCTAAATATACAATACACAAATTCATTTATATGTGGTCAGAAAATGCAATCAATTAAATGACCACTTGTGTGTTTTCATGGTCTGAATCTTTTCAGCTGAATGAGTTATGAATTGCTTGATCTCCCAGAGTCATTTTTTGAATGTTTACTGGCATCGCAGTTGAATACCGACTTCAAATGAATCCCATTGTGTATCGAACCTCTTTAAAAATCCATTCCAAGACTTTCATTCAGTGATGAACTCTTGATTGCCACAATCTTCTAAGGTCAGCCAATTCTGACATAATGTCAGCCAAAAAAAAAACGTAAAGACTACATTAGGCCTTCCTATTGCAGAAACCTATTTGTCAAGAATTTCCATTTAGATTGTGGGTCAGTTCATCATTTGAAAGAAAACCAATGTTTATATGTACTACTGTACCTAAGAAAGAAGTGAATGCAACTGGTGTGGAAGTACCTGAGGGACTGGAGATGGTCAAGATCCGGCCTCTGTTTTGCCTCAGAAGGGGAAGAAAAGCCTGGGTAACCGAAAGAGTTCCAAAAAAGTTTACCTCCATGCAGCCTCGGTAGTTGGACATAAGGGAGAGCTCAGCATCGCCAAAGTTCACACACACTCCTGCATTGTTCACCAGAGCCCACAGTCCTAAAGAGATCAATGTTTTTTATTTCTCCAAGCTCACTGAATTGGTTAATAAAACTGTCACTCTTTGGGGCTTTAGTTGTTACTCAACATGCCTGAACATTTCACTGAACTGAATGTGCAAATTCATCAAAACTTTACGTGACCCCAGGAGATCAGCTGCATGTAAAAAACAGGAGTATCTCAATGTACAAAGATCTGAATTTGCCTAGATTTATGAATGTGTGGCTGTGCAATTGCTTTGAAATACCCCTGTGACCTGTCCACGATGTCTGCCTTTGCATGCAGAGAACGGCTCAATTACTTCCTTTTAGAAAAAATATTTATAATAATTCATAGATCATTAATGACAGTCACAGGTCATTGGTTTTTTTAAATCATTTAGATTCACAATAGACGCCAATCTAACAAATACAAATTCATCTATCAGACTTAAAATTTTAAGTCATGTTAGGTTAGAAAAAGGCATTTCCCTTGCTTTTGAGTTTGTCTTACAATTGTAATTGTGTTTTCTTTGTGGAAATAAAATACAGCTGAGCCAATTTTTTTTTTTCCTTATTCAACAGAAACTGGATGAACTGACGCCACTTCTGCTGTGGAAACATAGTAAACTGTCACTTTCACTTATTGTATGAGTCACTTTTGGTATAGCCTTCCTGATCAACATTCACTGTTGTACAAATTGTACAGAATACGTCCCCTGGGCTGGCAAATCCCCTTTTTTTTGTCAAAGGTTCTGTGCAGGGTTTGATGGATGACAGAACAATACAGTTTGTCCAAACTATGTGAACTGTAAAGGGTTGTTGGAGACTGGGCGGGAAACTTATAATGCAGCTGCATAACGAGCTATATTATATATAATATTTGTTGATATTCGATAGATCCCCACCCACGCTTTTCTTTGGAAATACATAGTGATATTTTAACAGGTCAGAGCATGTCAATCTCTGGAAATACTTATTTAATTTATTTATTTTTGAACAAGACATGGTCAGGGGATGGAAAAATAGCATGCAGGTTTAAAATACTTAACTTTTCCTTAACATTTGAAATCACGGCGAGTTGTGCAGTGTATGGATGAGGTTGATGTAAATAGAAATTAAAGGTCTTAGAAGAAAACAAAATCATTTGTAGAAAGACGTAACCAATCGTGTTAACTCATATCGGGACCCTTAAATATTGGCATCTTGGCTTTGAATTTTGGAGATCATTAAATCCACTTAGCAAACATTACTACTTCGTAACTGTGTCGAATTTTTTCATATCAGTTAAATTAATCAATAAACTGCAAACTAATAATAAGCTATTATTATTGCGCATCAGTTGTCCCACAAGTCTTTCATTTTACACACTCTCAGTTTGCTAATGCTCTCCATAAACCATATAATACGCAGACAGCTTATAGTCACAGTTGTCAAATTACACAAATTATATTAATATTGTACATTTTTGACCTTAGGTGGCTGACCTTTAGCTTTTTGACCCAGTTCTGTGGAAATCCCTTCACTTCTGTGCTAGATGTAAACATGGTGCTTTTCTGTGGAAATTTAAATTCATCCAGATAACATGTGACCCAAGAATCCATTTTTATTATTCTTTAATTGTGTGGACCATTGATAATATCTGGCAGAATACGTTGTGCGAGTGTATGTTGGCTTGTATCACTGGAAATAAATAAACTCCTTCCATTCAGTTTGGCCTGTTTGGGAAATTTTACTTTGTTGGGTTATCAGAATAGCTCTCACCCTTGATATGTTGCCAACACAAACACATAGCTCAGCAAGAAAGCCATGCATTAGTGCATATCAATGACTGTTTCCAAGCTCTACAATTACACACCACACATAGTATGCAGACTTTTAAAAAAAAAATTATTAAGATAATATAATGATAATATGTGAATTTTGAAAAGTGTGTAAACATTAAAAAAACAGACCTAATAGATAGAAAGATGTATAATACTTTACCTTTCATGCCCAGCTTGGCCTTAGTATTGCTCAGCGCCTGCTGAACCTGCTGTGGCTGAGTGATGTCCACCTGCAGCAGGGTCAGACGCGGAGAGCAGTTACTCCTTAGATACTTGGCTCCCTCACTTTCGAAGTTCAGAACTGTGGCAAACACCTGGAACCCCATGGCATCTAGATACTTTGCTGTGGCGTGTCCAAAACCAGTGTCACATCCTAAAAAAAGATGTTGGTGCATCAATTTCTTTTTTTTAACACAATTCTTTTTTTTTTTATTGTTTTTTGTTTATTCAGAATGGGGGAAAATATTTAAAGCTACTTTATGTTTATGCCACAGAGGAGCTACAGTACAAGAATAGTAATCTAAACGGTCTATAAATTATATTCATTTAGAATAAAAATAGAAAATTGTTAAATAAAAATAAAGAAAGAAAAGAAATTGATTACACTGATAGTCATCACATCATATTTTAAAAGATATTTCCTGTGTGTTATTCTGTTTGGATCAGGTCTTTCATTGTTAATAACTAGCAGCATGACAAAAAGGACCAGCCTTGTCCTCTAATAATAATAAGTTTTACACCAATGCCACAAAAAAGTAACAAAAAAATTCACTCATTTTATCCCTATATATTTAATTGCACGGTTACTTAGTGGTTAGCATGTTCACCTCTCAGCACTGGGGATTCCCGCTTCGAAACCCGATCTGGGTGGAGTTTCCATGTCCTCCCCATTCCAGATAAATTGAATGCTCTAAATTGCCCCATATGATGTGTGGACATGTGAGTGAGTGTGTGCCCAGCGATGGATTGGCACCCTGTCCTGGGTGTTCTCCCCTTCCCGACCCTTGTAGAGGAATAAGTGGATGAATATTTAATTGCATTTTAAAATGTGTTAAATTATTACATTTATCTTAAGAATACTTTAAGGGCCCAACAATGTTTCCTTGTTAATCTTGGACCACAACTCCATCATCCAGACAGCCTCCTACTCCTGAGCCATTAATCACGATAACAATATTTCTTTAAGGAAATCAACAGCTATACACAGAAAATCAACAAATTATTTTGGTTGCACATTACTGTTTGATTAGCTTTTTACACAGTTAAGCTAGAATATAATGCCCCACTCATAAAGCCTCTGAGGTTGTAGTGGCTTGCATGTCTCTTATCTTGCCAATTAAAGGAATGAAAATTACAGGGCAATGGTGTACGCAGTGTTGTAGATGTAGATAATATAAATGCCATGAAATGGAACTTTGAACCTGTTGTAAGAGGACTTTCTGCTCATTAGGTCAAACTGATATCCTGTCATATCATTTTCTCATGTCATAAAAAAGTCCACAAACCTTCCATGTTGACAATGGAGACATTTAATTACCCAAACAGTAATAAACCTTTAACCCCACTGTATTGGATTTAAATGTTAAAGTAGGTGACAGGAAAGTTACTCAGGATGTTTATGCTTTTATCAGGTTTTCCAAAGTGTTGTACGTCATTGTTTATATTTTTCAAGTTCCTTCCACACTATTATATTATTAGTTCAGTTTTAAAAAGTTGGGACCTGGGTGTGCAGATTATTTTAGGTTTTTTCAAGTTCTGTTTACTTGTGTG
Organism: Xyliphius kryptos; assembly: GCA_025769995.1. Lineage (NCBI taxonomy): Eukaryota > Metazoa > Chordata > Actinopteri > Siluriformes > Aspredinidae > Xyliphius > Xyliphius kryptos. The sequence continues at coordinate 5,527 of JAOUQT010022469.1, forward strand.
TGTGTGTGTGTGTGTGTGTGTGTGTGTGTGTGTGTGTGTGTGTGTGTGCATCTTCCTTGATTTTCTTTTATCTTAAGCTCTCCTAAGGACACAGTGCAATTTGGCCAGCCAGTCACTCTTACATTCTATCCTTGATCATAGTGTAACTCCCTGGAGTTCAAACACAAATATACCATTTTTCAAGGTGGGCTACATGTCTCTTGCTCTTGCACACTATCTCTCTCTCTCTCTCTGTATTTGTGTTGGGAGTGAAAGGAAATACCACTCCAAAAAAATAACAAAGACAGTTCTGATTCCTTTCAACTCTGGCTTGTAGTTTAGACTTAATGGTATTAGGATATATTGCTAGTATGGCAGTGCTTAGTGGAAAATTAAGAAAATAACACGATTGTGATTGCTTTATTACTTTTTCTCCGCCAGCATTGTGACAACCTTTTAAAGACATTAGTGATGATGGAACATCTGCAATAAGAGAACGTTTTGAGTATATAAATTTAAACCAAGTGCAAAAGGTTCTAAATGTAGCTCATTATGGGTTAGGGCAATTTTAAGGATCACTTCTGAATGTACTTGTATATGCATTTTTATTTTTTTGCTTTAGTACACATATTATATATTTTTATTTTTAAGCTTCTATTTGTTGTCCAGCTTATTTGTGCAGGTGATAATGAAACTGCTGTGTCGTACAGCTGTGGCTATGCCTCACAGTGTCAAAGCACTGATTATTTGAGTGAGGGATGTAGATTTTGGCAGAATAGTTGACTCTGTATTGCTGTACTTGGAGATGAACTGAGATCTGGAGATTTTCCAGGGACATTGAGTAAAGGAATGGCTTGCCAGAACACTGAAGGAGTAGCAGATATGCACATGTACACACACACACACACACACACACACACACACACACACACACACACACACATACACACACAAGCATCTACCTTTTCTAATCACTTTCAGTCTCTCTCCTAGGGTGGTATGAGTATGTTAGAAATTGTTCTGTAGCTATCATGTTTCTTTAGTGTGAAACATTATCATGAAAGCGCTAAAAGGCAAGTTCCAACCTGAATAACAGTTCACTCTTATGCAACATTCATATAGCGCTTATGCAAACATAATTACATGATCATACCCAGTAATGATGTTCCCTGTCATTTATACAATACATCTGTTTCCTTATGGCATTTAAGCTTAATCCCTGATTGCATTAATCACAAATATAGTATTTGTTAGATCATAGACTTGGTTAACTTTTGAGATCAGATAATACGTTGAAAATATGATTGTTGTTTATTCTCTCAAATTTAAATGAAACATTGTGTACTATTGCGTCAATACACTTATGATCCTACAATTACAATTACAACTATACAGAATATCTACATGTATGTGTATATATATATATTATTGGCACCCAAGTTAAAGGTATGTGTAAAATATTTATTGTATATATTTTTATTGTTATTTTATCACAGCCATCTCCTATAAAATTTAACATCCCTGTAAACACAACAACCTGTATTAAATGTCACCCTTTAAAGCAATAATACAGTATTTTGGTTTTGGTGTTAAAAAATGTCTACTGTTAAGTATGGTGATTGTTTTTCCTCTAAAATTTCTTGTATCCTTATTAGGTTACATTACAGCAGTTGCTTAATTAAATACATTTTAAGGCATGCTCTTTTTAATACATCTAGTTCTGCTAAAATGTAAAAAAAAAAAAAAAAATCTAGGTTGAGTTTAAAGAGGAGAGTGTTCTAAAGAGAGAATCTGTGACCCTAGATGAACTGGAATGTTTCTGTGGGAAGGGATGGTTTTAAATTCCTTGCTCTGGAGAAGACGTGCTCTTTTATTAGCAATGGTCAAAGAAATAGTAGCAACCTATAAATTTCAAGAAATGACAATAGCTGAGCCAAAGGATTCTTGCAGATCATCACAAACTGAAACAAACATTAACTTGTAAATTTAATAGTAGTTAAAGTAAAAAGCTTCAAACTTGTCCAGAAATTGAAAGGTTAAACGATTATGTAGTAGGTGTTAATTCAGCACTGCAGCTTTTAGATTTTATCCAGCACAGCATTCTGTATGCCAAGTACTGGCAGCAGTTACTCTTTTACTCTCTCTCTTTCTCTCTCTCTCTCTGTTTGTGTGTGTACGTGTCAGTGTGTGCGTGTGCGTGTTTGTGCACGTGTAGGTGCATGTGTATATATGTTCTTGTTTGTATATGTGTGTATGGGTGCGCACATGTTTGATGCGTGTGCCTGTGTGCATAACCAAATGTTCACATAAGTACAGAAACATCTGACATCTTAACCGTACACAGGATTGCTGGCATGATGAATAAGCGTTTTTAATGCGGTTTGGAAACCAGATGTATAAAACTTAAAATCAAATTGAAATAGTATGTACAAAATAACACAACTGAATGACAGTGAAGGTCCGTTCTTGTTGTCCTGTTGTTTATAAAATTTTATGAGTTTAGAACCTAAATAAGAATTTTTTTTTTTTTTTTTTTTTTTTTTTTTTTTTTTTTGAGCATGGCTATGCACCCCATCTCCTGAGCCCCCTCCCCCCACCAACCCTGTCCTTGTCCTTTCCTGCTCAGCTTGAGAAACGATTAACTTTAACACTGTGGCTTAACGGGTGCCGTTTCAGGAATGCATATTTTAAAATGACCTTTGGATTAATTTTCACCCGAAACATGACTTTATCAAAAACAAGAACTGATTTTTATTTTTTGCATTGACTATTTTTTATTGGATGCATTTCAGATATTAGCTTAACTGTATTCATTATCTTCTCAGTGAGCAGTGAAACTTCTCGTGAATTATTACTTTTTTATTTAAAATTAATTGCATCACGACAGTTCTCATCATGTTTACAGACTGTTATTTTTGTGTGCATTGTTTTTCTTCTTCTTTGAAAGCACAGCAGCATAAGCATGAAGCTAACAAGCATTTTATGGCACTGGGGCCATCCATCCATTTAATGCAGGCCACTTGGCTGTCCCCTACCACCTCACATGAGGTAAATGGAAATTAAAAATCTAATGTAAATAAATCTAAGGTGTATTTTGAATTATATCGTACAGGTTTGGCCCGTTCACAACATTCCCAGTTTCTTATGTGGCTCCTTAAGGAAATGAATTACCCAGGCCTGACTCATTTTGCTTTAGGCTGTACCATGTCATGAGTTTTGTCTTTCTACATCGAATAATTTTGATCCAATCAATGCTATCATGTCCAAACACAAATGTAAATGTGGTCATGTCCAATAAGAATCGGACTCTTTCAACTGAAGTGATTGATTTTAAATACATTCTGGATGACCTTTATACTGCTGGATCTCTTTAACAAAAGAACATCAATAATTTTCCATTACATCAGAGAACTCCTTATTGTTTGTGTTAAGTCCTGCGTTCTCCAAGCGTATTTTCATAGAGAGCAGAGAGAAGACAAAGTTCATCACACATTTTACTATGCATGTATGTGTGTATCAGGTAACTAGAAGATAAAAGGTGAAATCAGGTTGTATCAATATGGAGAACTAAACAACACTGACATGAACAGTGTAACCTACATTTATCCCAGCGTGCTGCATTCCCTCCCACCATTGGCAATCAAAAAAATCTGAATTTGCCCATGTAGTACGAGAGCGTATGGACAGTATTCATGTTGCTTTTAGTTTTAATGTGGCTTTTAAAATCGGAAATACAAAATACAATTATGCTTATCTGTGTGCATATGTAAACACAACCCACTATAGCAATGGCAGTTTATATAGAATGTGTTTGTAGCTGAAGTCTCCACTTTAGAAATCCTACAGAACTTAGTCAGTCAATAGGATGTGGCTGGTGCTACACAGAGGAAGCATGTGACAGCTGCAGTCATCTTTGGACAGCAGATGGAGGGATTAAGTTGCGGTGGAGGTGATTTTATGGGAATTGGAAAATTGGAAGAAAGGCAAGAAAAGGAAAAGTCATATGGGTTTATGTGCAGCATTTAAGGACATAATTGTGCACATGGCCATGCGATGAATTTCAGAGAGATTGATTGTGCCTTATAGTTAAAGTTAATTTAGTTAGTTATTTTTTTTGTTCAACTAGCTGAAGAGATTTTGCCTGGAAATAAAAATGGTGGTGCATCTGCATCTGCTTCATTTCAATCTCTAGTTTATGCAACATCACTGAACAAACGAGCTCCTTGCACTAGTGAACTAAGTAATCCCAAATGCCAAATATTAGGTTTCCATTTGGCTCTCTCCCAGATAATCATGCCAATTATGCTCTCTAGGACTCAACTTCGTTTCTTTGCTCATGAGTTAAAGAACTTACAAAATTCACACACTCGCAAAAAAAGTGCTGTCTCATGCCAGAACCTTTACGAGAACAAGAACTTTTCCAGAGCTTAGGGCCAAATCTACTTTGGACAAAATGTGCACTGGGCTTCGGATTTTAGTTGTCTAAGGATTTCCCAAGCATCCCAAGTTATAATTTATTGGTGAAACTTGATCTGTGCTGTTAAAGTCCTTCCCAGTAACTAGTTTGGACACCTAAAGAAAAGTGGCTGTACTAAACATGTGAACCCTTGTCTGAGAGGTAGCTTGAGGTTGCCGTGTACCGATCAGGCACGCTTCTAGAGTTTGAAGTGAGGACAAAAAAGTACTGCTTCACAGGACGGTGGCCAAATTCCAGTCTGCAGACTGGATAAGGAACTATGTTGAGGTGACGCAAACAGGGTAAACCTCAAGTAGTGCTTAGATTCCAAAAGTATTACAGATTAGATTTTTTAATTCTTTGCTGTAGCAGAAAATAAAATATTCAGATAATGGGATTTTTTTAACAAGCTTGTTTTTTATGCATTGCATCAAATCTCATAGAAAATGGTATACTGAAATTGACATGAACAGAATTTAAAGATATTTTCCACAACCCATTTATAGTAAAAATGAATATAACCCCAAACAATAAAGCATTACGTTGAACCTGTATATCTTGTAAAAAAAATCATTCCCATAGTTCAATTTTGTAGGAATGCATAATATGCTAATTAAATTGTCTTTTTTAATGAAATGCTTTAGAAACATTTAAGTGCAAAAATAAAAACCTGTATTTTACATGTAATTCTTAATGAGTTTGCATGACCATAATGTATAAGTTTGTCACTTTGTTATAGTTGCTAAATAATCAAAAAAAAGGTAAAACTGGGATAGTAATTTCAGTGCATTAGCTCTCACGTTCTCAACAGTGAACAACAGTGCATGATTCTTGAGGTCAGGAGAAATACATAAATGAGGTGGTAGAATTCATTATAATGCAGACATCTACATAAATAGTGAAGATTATTGTCTGAGACAAATTAAATAATTAAAAAAGGTGCAGTTGTGAAGCCTTTCAAACATGTTGTTTTAACTGCACTCTACAATGCTGCTTCAGGTTGATTTTAATAACATTTTGATTGATTGCAAACTCACTGTTTTTACTTACCTGTGATGAAGACTGCCTTGCCATCAACAGGCAGAATTGGTGGGGTGGCAACCCACAATGTGTAGAGCCAACAGGTGGCACAAATGACGACAAGAACAAACACAGCAGGCATGTACAGGGCGCAAAGCCTTTCCACCAGCAGCGTTGCACCCAGCCATGCCACCAACGAGGGTATGGCACTGATATGGGAAGCCAGAAACTTCTTCAGGGTGCCACCAACAAAGACAGACGTGACTCCCATGTAAATCCAGAAGGAGAGGGCATAGTCATCCATTGTGCTGCAGGAACTGTGTTTCTTGTTTTTTTTAATAACCTATATTATAAGTTGCCTTGTGGCACTGCTTGCTTGATCTTTTTTTTTTTTCTTGTTCTTTCCCTCTCTCTCTTTCTCTCTTAAGTGCTTCTCTCTATCAGTTTCACAGAGATCTGAGCAACCATGTGCTTATTTCTTCAATTCCTTACACCTACACAGTTAGGAGCCTGCACGCTGACACACACACACGAACGCACACACATGCACACTTCTGCACACGCTCACTCAAGTCTCCTTTCGACAGAGCGTCAGGCCGGTGAATTGGTTGTGCGCACTGTGTGTGCATATATATAGATCCCCACGGGAGTGGGGAGGGACTACTCTGAGATGGATCTAATCAGAACACAATGGCAAAGTTTTATTAGGCTTTAAGCCCTATTCCACCCCACCCCCCCCCCCCCCCCCCCCCCCCC
>JAOUQT010022477.1:0-11737 GCA_025769995.1 Xyliphius kryptos
CCAACCAGAGGACATAATGAGATGAGGGTGGCACAGGGTCATAATGGTTGGCACGTCCACCTCTCAGCACTGGGGATCCAGGTTTGCATCTTGTGAAGTTGTCATGTCCTCCCCATGTCCGTGTGGGTGTTTTTCGGGATTCTCTTGTTTCCTCCCATAGTTCAAAAACAGTTCCAAATATATACAAAAACAGTTCCCCTATATAGTGTGTGTGTCTAACCCCTCCGTGTTTATAACTCATATGATTTAATATACATTTAGTTATTTAGCAGACGCTTTTATCCAAAGCGACTTACGCGACCCAACTTGGTTGGGGTCAGAACACAGGGTTGATACAGCACCCTAGAGCAATGAGGGTTAAGGGTCTTGCGCAAGGACCTACATTGGTAACTTCAGTGGACCTGGGATTTGAACCCACAACCTGCTGATTGATAGTCCAACACCCTAACCACTGTGCTAGCGCTATAATTAACAAAGTGCCTTTTATTTCCCTCACACCAAAGTTATTGTCTGGTTCGCCCTTGTTTCCTGCGAGTAGCCCGGTCCTCAGGATGTTTTTGTTAGCCATGAGACTAAAACTGGACTGTTGTGCTCTTTGTCCCTCTGGGAAGATGGCGAGCATGAGTGGAAATACTGCAGGAGGAGCCGAGAAACGCCACAGGAACAGGAATCACCCTGAAGAAGACAGCATGATAGTGAGCTGTCTGTGGGGATAGACGGAGGGAGATTCAGCGGGAATGAGTCAGCGTATTTCCAGTTGTCTATTTCCATCTCTCTCTCTCTCTCTCTCTCTCTCTCTCTCTTGCATGGGAAAACTTTACATCATTCATTCTGAGCTCTCAGTTTTCAAATGAATGCTGGCCGTACCTTTGTTTTAACTCCTGTCACTCCTTTTCGCCTGCACTCGTTGATCTTATCCGTCTGAGGGAATGATTCTTGCGTAGGGTGTCAGGATCCGGGTTTCAAATCTCGGATGAGCCCAAAAGTCGTCTTCAGTTTGTTGTAGTTGTGGCTGCGATGGAAATCCATTGGGGACTCCCCACCCAGGTTTGAATCCTGCCAACTATGGACTCCCTCTGCGCAGTCGTAGGCTTGGGGTAAAGAAACCAGCCTTGCAATCTGAAGGTCTTGCAAGGATGGGTTAAATATGGAGGACAAATTCCTCTAAATAAAAAAATAGATCACTTTATCAAAGGCCTGAGCGATACCAAAAATTTACCGGTATTGAAATTTATGATGATAACCGACATCATTTTGCTCATATCGGTATTTTTGGTATCTTAAATTTTTTTTTAAAGAAAAGTTGTTTTGTCTTTTTTTTTTGTCGGCTACGTTCATGTTCCTTTAAGAGGCTGCGCGTTGTGCTCTCTGTAGGGTATGACTACGTGGCAATAAAAAGGGAATTGTACCATCGATATGGCCGTGAAGTATTTATGTTGGCCGTATGCATTCTTTATTTTGGAGGTGTGGTTAAAATTTTCGTCCATTTATTGTTATCGAGGTGAACTGCTCAATATATCGCAATAGTGATTTTAGCCATATCGTCCAAGTCCTACTTTATCACTTTACATTTACATTTAGTCACTTAGCAGACACTTTTATCCAAAGCGACTTACAAATGAGAGGACAACACAAGTCAGTATTTTTAGTAAATAAAAACATCTAGACTGCAGTACCATCAACCCTACTCAATCTGGTGAGTTTCTTGAAAATGTTGAGCGAGTCAGCTTTATGGATGTTGTTGGGAAAGTCGTTCCACCATTTAACCGTGCTGAAGGAAATGGAGTGAGAATTGGTGCCTCGGTGAGTTGGAATCACCAGGCGACATTCATCACTAGAGGGCAGTGAATGAGTCGGAGTGTGTTTAATAAAGATGGACTGAAGGTAAGAGGGGGCAGATCCAGGGACTGTCCTGTAGGCCTGAGTCAGCACCTTGTACTGAATGCGAGCAGCTACAGGAAGCCAATGGAGCAAGAGGAGGAATGGAGTGACATGAGTTCGCTTTGGCTGGTTGAACAGAGTTTTGAACCGATTTTAGAGGTCTGATTGTTGAAGTTGGGAGACCGACAAGCAGAGCATTACAATAGTGGAGCCGGGATAGGATGAGGGCCTGGACCAGCAGCTGAGGAGCATGTTCTGTTAGGAAAGCTCTGATGTTCCTGATCCGTAAGTTTATGATTGTCAATTGAAAAACCAAGATAATGGAGCGAGTCAGTTGGAGAGATTGTGGAACCTCTGTTCCACTTTGCTGACTTTTTTTGTGTGTGTTTTGTGTGTTATCCATAACGTCTGACATGTGATTGGAGGATGAGTGTTACATGTACCGGAACTAAAATATGCTGATTAATGTGACTCGTAGAGAGTTATCATAGAAGACAACAGCGGTGAGACCGAGATTTCATCATACTTCCTGTTTAACCGCTGCACACTGCAAAAACTGTATGTGTGAACATGGCAACTTGCAACATTCTGCCACACATGGTCAGTGCATGTGCATGGAACTTGGAGATATCTCGGTTGTTGGTCCTCGGTCAATGTGCTGTTTCCGATCAAGTGCATTTGGAAACTAATACACTGCATTGTGCGTCTTATCTCCGTTTAGATACATCAATGAAGCTTCAAGTTGTTCTCTAGTTAATTAAAGATATTATCTCGGGCTGTGTCTCATGCAGAACTCATGCATAATGAAATCTCATCCTGCGTCTTGGATTTAGCTCCACTCTTTTATATCGACTTCTACTATAAGAACGAAGTGGTTTGCTGCTTCTGCTTTCGATATTTCATTTCTCGTCGGTTGGTTCTGCAACATTACACTGCACTCAACCTGTTTGTGTGTTTTGGCAGACTCGTGACATTATTGTTAAATAACTCATGGAAAAATATCCCTGATTCACTGCAGCCACATTCGGGATTTAGCCGCTCAGCACATTGCTTTTTATTCCCTCTCTGTTGAACACGGTGCCGTGGGAGGTCTTCACTTATGCAGATTGTTACGCTCAACACACGGTCGTGAGGTGGTGTGGGAATGGCGCAGAATGCATACGATATAAGACTATGAATTATTTATATATTCTTATATAAAGATTCCCACGAACAACCTGAAAAAGCAAGTCGGAAACATGGTGAGCAGTGTTCCGTCACCAAGACAACCGTGAGCCAAATATAGCAATGATGTTATAGTCTGTGAATAACGTGCTTGTACTCATATTTGTGGCACGTGTCCAATTCTTCAGAAGAAATTTCTATTCAGTGGCAGATATTTTAAGACTTAAAACATAAACGGCTGCTTGATCAGTTTGACATCAGGCCAAAAGTATGGACACACCTTCTCACATCGCGTTTTCTGTATTTTCAGGACAGTTTACATTGTAGAATCTCACTGAAGGCATCAAAAATATGAATGAACACATCAGGAGTTATGTACCTTCAAAATAGCCACCCGTTGCTCTGATTACTGCTTTGCACACTGTTCACATTCTAATTAATTATACTTGTGAACCCTTATAGGCACACCTGAAAACCATTTCGGGTGACTACCTCTTAAAGCTCATTGGGAGAATGCCAACAGTGTGCAAAGCAGTAATCAGAGCAAAGGGGGCTATTTTGAAGACACTAGAATATAAAACACTTATTTCACTTTTTTTTATTAAGTACATAACTCCCCAATTGTTCATTCATAGTTTTGATGCCTTCAGTGAGAATCTACAATGTAAATAGTCGTGGGGGAAAAAAATGCATTAAATGAGAAGGTGTGTTCAAACTTTTGGCCTGTGCTGTACGTTGTCTTATACTATTTTTTTGTTTCAATTTCAACTTTTTTTTCATTTAAAAGTCGTCAAAGCATTTCACTGCTAGCTGTAGTATGTAAAACTATGTATGTGACAAATAAACTTTGATTTATCGGCCACAGCATTCAATTTAGTTTAATGTCGCAGGCGCAATGTAAAGTAAATGTAAAGATGGTGTGGTTTTACACGGTTTATTATATATAAAATATAATAAACAAGTTTGGACACACCCCACACCTCCACGTATCGTCCAAGTGTCAGTTGCCCTTTCCATAAAGATGGACGTTCTGCAATCACAGACTGTAGTTCTTCTGTTTTTGGCCTTCACCCTGTTCTCCAACAAGATAACCTTTTATTATCCTACAAAATGGAAATTTGCACGGTCAGTACTTTAATAGTACCACTACAGAGCAGCTATTATTTGTTCGGTGCATTATTCCTATCCCAGCAGTGTCACTGAGGTGTTTAAATGAAAATACAGCAGCACTAAAACCGAAAAATAAACAATCCACCACCCAAAGTATACCTGATCTGTGATGATCCTGACCCATAGAGAACAGAGAACCATCAGGGGGACTAACGAAAACAAGAAAACAGATGTAAAACTACAAAGTTCATCTATATGGTGGGTGGAGAAAATGTACAATGAAGCGAGAATATGGCGTGTCCAGATTTTTGACTACCCCTGTATATAATTCAATAAGCAGCAGCATCACTAGGTACAGATTTGCATTAGACATGGTTGGTAGGAAGGGTTAGAAAGAGAATTATATTTGGTAGCTCAGTCGTTAGTGTGTTGGCTTATCAATTTGAAGGCTGTGGGCTCAGATCCCAGAGCCATTTAAGTTACAAACGTGGGTCCTTGAGCAAGGCCAATAAGGGTCAAGGCTCATTGTTTCAGGAATGCTGTATCAACCCCTGTGTTCATCAAGTTGGGATACTTGTAAGTCTCTTTGGCTAAAAGCGTTGGACAAATGACCAAATGTAAATGTAATATTTGAGTTGAGTTGAGTCAAACAAAGGTGTAGATACTCGGACCAATGCGATTGTTTGGGTGCCATTGATCAAACGGCTCAGTTTGATGTAAATTCCCAGTATTTAGTCAGTAATAGTGTGAAATCAAATCATGCCGCTGAGTTTAATTAAAAACTCATTAATCCAAACACCAAGCTTTAAACTTTGTGCTAAAGCTCAGCAACTAGGGACTACTAATACAAAAGTAATTAATGCCTACAAGCTGAAGAGACGCTGTCAAAAACAGCTAAGCATTTTCAGGATGCAGTTTATACAGAGCAGCTTATTCTCAAGAAATGGCTGTTGAGAGATCAGATGTGAATCTGTTGGCTGGATGTACTGTTAAAAAAAGCAAATCAAAACCTTGTGCGACTGCCAACAACCTGCAGGCTGGATAAACTTAGTCAGGAGTGTTGCTTGAACAAACATAAGATTTACTTGCGGAGTCATGAGACTGAAACCTTCTTAGTGACCGTGCCACAAAACTCAACTTTTGTCATATGCTTTACGACATCTGACAGGCCAGGAAGTCAGAACTATACTCCTCAGCTGCTATCATCAAAGGTCTGGCCAACAGTGAAGTACGGGAGTGGGTTTATCATTCACTTAGTTTGTGTTTGGTGTTGCCATGATGAGATGATCTGGTCTTCAGATCCAACAAAGGTCTGTATTTGTAGAACTACAAAGTCCATCCATCTTTACTGATAACAGATAACATGGACAATAAGTAAGGCAAAAAAAGGGCGTCGCCAAACGTTACTGCATAAATAGTTGAACCCAGCAACGCGTTGCTGTGGCTTATCTGGTTTAATTGGCGCCCTGTCCTGGGTGTATTCATGGGGACCCCACCGCGACCCTCGTAGAGGATCTTTCCCTCCACTCTGCCTGTGCACTAATCCCTATAAGCCAAGCGCCCTTCGCATCTTCCCCTAACCGTGTGCCAATTGCTATACACCAAGCGCCTCGTGCCTTTTCCTCCACTCCACCCGCACACCAATTGCTGTACGCCAAGCGCCTCGAGTCTTCCCCTTCACTGTACCGGTGCGTCAGTCGCAGTAGAGATGGCACAATAATATTATTTACACAGAAAATAAGTCGTCAAAATGAAAATAAAGTTTATAAAAGCACGCGCGCATTCAAATGCGACGTTTCAAAATTTCAACGCAATCGGAGATCGAAGATATAAGGTTTTGAACAAACGAAAATTACATTTTTATTTATATAGATTTAAGGAATTACTGATAATACAATGGGTTACAACAATAGTTTTATTTCAAATCTATATACAGTACAGGCCAAAAGTTTGGACACACTTTCTCATATAACGCGTCTTTTTTCACGACTATTTACATTGAAAACAATGTCTTTAAAATAGCCACCCTTTGTTCTGATTACTGCTGTGCACACTTCTGGCATTCTCTCAATGCCAAGAGTGTGCACAGCAGTAATCAGAACAAAGGGTGGCTATTTTGAAGACATCTTCCTCCATAGGAGATATAAACATGGAGGGGTTAGACACACACTATATAGGGGAACTGTTTTTGAACTGTGGAAAAAAACAAACAAACAGGAAACTCAGAAAAACACTCAAATGAACATGGGCAGAAGCTTCATGACGTTTAAATATATGACTACTTCCGGAATTTATGGTGGTGAGGCAGTAACAGGACCGGCATCGTTATCCTGGGAAAGGTCTGAATTATGCGGAATACGCTACGCTGCAGGGCGGCTAGTGATTTATATCATGACAATAATATAATTACAATCCTAGGATTGCTGTATAACAGATCATTAAGATCTTTACGTTCTAATTAGAGAAATCAGATACTGTATTATGACTAAAATAGCTCCACCTAGCTACAATTAGCATGTTGCTATCTGTTCCTTACTAATTTACACATTATGTGCACGTACACGTTGCGCCTACATGGTTTGCAGCGCATTACTTTACACTTAAAGGCTTTGTTCTTCAGACAGAAGCTTTTATCTTTTAATTTAAAGCTGGATTCAAACAACGCCTAGAGTGTTGAACAATGTTGCTAACAAAGTGCTTCAAGTGTGTCAGGACCTGTTTGTGTGAACGTAGGTCAACGAGAGGTTTAGGTGAAGTATGAGGCAGCATTTTTAGCGTGCACACACGTATCCACACACACACACACACACACACACACACACACACACACACACCTCTGCATGTGTGTGCATGCGCTGCCTCCTGCTTCAGGAAGTCTGCTGCGCGGGAGACGTTAAACACTCAGTTCCTGTTTGGCGCATGATTCCACTCAGCACCGCAGACCGGCGTACGCACATGTTCAGTCAAGCCACCCGCTCTGGCAACGAGGAGGCCGGCTTTCGAGTTTCCCAGACGCTTCAGAAGACAGGCCGCCATCACTTGTCAGTTGAACCGCTGTGTGACCTCGGTTCCAAAACCCCAACTATTTGCCTGACGTGCTTCATATTTGAGCCCGAGCCCAGAAAAACGAAAGCGCGGGGCGGAGAGGGTCACACCTGACACACGGCGATATAAACACCATCATGACCAAATCGCACTTGACAGCTATGGGCTTCAGGCATTTCGATAACAGGAAATGCTAAACTCTCCGCTGCCTCGTTCATACATAAAGAAAAGTATTTATCTCTGAGCTGTAATTATGACACGGCAATTACGGTACAAGCCGTATATCCGATCCAAACCTAAAGTGGTAGTTAAAGTAATTGGGTTTTGGGAGAACAAACCAGCAGGGACGGGTCCTTTCGTTTCGTTTTCTAAAATAAGTGACTTTTTTGATTTGAATACAAAAACCGAACGCCAAGTTCCAACGACGGTGCGTGGAAGTCTTGATGCAGTGTGGAGCAAAACGCTTGTGTTGTTTGTGAGTGGTTAATGGCACAACTTCAAATCCGCATATATTGCCGTAATTACCTGTGTGTTCATATTTTAAAATTCTAATCATCTTATCTTGAACAGTGTCATGGGGGTGGGCATGCTAGAATTTAATTAGGTTCAGGTCATTGCATACATCCGCTTATTCCTTAATTAGGGTCACTGTGGGGTTCCCCATGCCCATCCGGGGAGAACGTCTCGGGCGCTGGGCAGATACACCCAGGACAGGGCGCCAATCCATCGCCGTGTACACACTCACTCACATACATATATACAGGGCAATTTAGAGCATTCAATTTACTTTGAAACCGTGTTTTTGATATGTGGGAGGAAACCAGAGAACCCGGAGGAAGCCCATGCAGAAACAGGGAGGACATGGAAACTCCACCCAGATTGGGATCTGAACCGGGAATCGCCAGAGCTGAGAGACGAATGTACCTCTAAGCCACGTGCCGCCCGTCGTTGTCTACATCCAGGCTTTAAACCCAGCGTTCCAGCTAGTTTAAAGTGAAGCTAGCTTACAATAAAGTTTTATTTTTGATGTAAACTCATTGCAGATCCAAACTAGGAGGCTCTGAAGTCCTAAAGTTTTGATTTAAAAAATATTTTAAAATGTCTTTGCAGTGAAATGATGCTAACCTAGCAGGCTAAAAGCAATGCTGCTTCTTACGTTTAAGGATAGCTTTGCTAAATGGCTTTTGTTCTCTGTACAACAAAAAGCTAATCCTATGAACCAGTGGCAGCTTTTGATTTATTCTTGTTATACCGGTCATTCTTGGCTCGTTGACTCGTCTGTGCTGCATCTTTGTGGGCTGTCAATCAACCAGGGCCGGGTTTAATATTATCATGCTTGACATGCTAAACTAGACTAGCGATGCTTATACGTCCCATTGTTGTATTAAATAAGAACTACTTGCAATGTTTGAATATCTGATTATGGTGAGTGCACAAGATTTTCTTTTTTAATACAATGCAACCTGAAAGAGAAAGAGAATCCAAAATCCGAACCAAAAAATTTGTTTTTTTTAGAGAATTAATGTAAAATAAACTCAAATATAAGTATATAGTGATTAGCACGATCTGGGTTTCCATGTCCTCCCCATGTCTGTGTGGGTTTTCTCCCAACAGTCCAAAAAAATGGATTCCAGGTCAATTGAATGCTCTAAATTGCCCTGTATGGTGTGTGTGTGCGTGTGTGTGTGCGTGTGTGTGTGTGTGTGTGTGTGTGTGTGTGTGTGTAATTTTTCAACATCTTTATTCTCTGTTTTGTAAGCGCATTAACGGCTCTACCACTTTCGCTTCTTTATTGCTTCCTTTTTCGTTGCAATGAAACTTATCGTGGACGGTAACATTCTGTACAGTGCGGCTGATTTTCAATGAATCTTCTTCTTGATCGTCTTAAGGTCGTCCCTTCGCTTTTACTTCACAAGGAACATTAACGGGGACAATGATATTTGTGCACGTTACGTCAGCACGCTCATAAAATCTAAAGCACGGGGCAAAAACAGAGGTGTAATTTTCACACAGAAAATCAATGATGATGTCCAAAATCAATGAAAGGTTTTTACTTAAGATGTTAGTTAAAAAAAAAACCAAAACAGCAGGTTTGGGATTTCAAAGGTCGTAGAGCTAAAGCTTTGTTCACACTGAAATGTTTTAGTGGTGAAGAAAGTCACACGATGAATAATTGGGGTAAAAATAATGACACATGGTTGTGGATGAGAACATGATAAGATCTGATCAGTTAGATCTGACACTTTTATTCAAAGCGACCTAACCGTGGCATGTTCACCTCTCAGCGCTGGGGGGTTCCCGGTTCGAATCCCGAGCTGGGTGGAGTTTCCATGTCCTCCCCGTGTCGGCGTGGGTTTTCTCCGGGTTCTCCGGTTTCCTCCCACTGTCCAAAAACATGAATTCGAGGTAAATTGGATGCTCTAAATTGCCCTGTATAGTGTGTGTGTGGATGTGTGAGTGATTGGCGCCCTGTCCTGGGTGTATCTGCCCAAGGCCAGAGACGTTCTCCCCTGGATGGGCATGGGGAACCCCACCGTGACCCTCGTAGAGGAATAAGCTGAAGTTAATGAATGGACCTAACCTACAAATTTCCCAACTTTACAGCACCCCTGGAGCAATGAGAGTTATGGGCCTTGCTCAAGGGCCTACATTGACAGCTTTGGTAGACTTTGGATTGCTTACCTCCAACCACTAAGCTACCATGTCCAGTTTAAGTGAATGACTTAAGAGTTTGACATTTGCAACTCAACAATCCAAGAACTTTCACCTTATCAATAGTGTCCCAACTCAGCGGGATGAGAACTTAACCCAGGTCTAAAATGTTCTCATAACCATTGTTATTCAGGAAGTTGTTAATTTGAAAAAGGTAGGTCAGAGAGAGGTTTGTGGAGAGGTATAAGTCAGCAAGTTTTAAAAAACCACATCGTCAGCATTATTGTTACGATGCAACTGATTACATATGAATAATGTTGACGACACTGGCATTTTGAAAACTGCTTTAATGCAAGTCGTGCTTGTGAGCGTTACAGTTATAATCCTCATTTATTCTACATAATTGTTTAGAATTATTTATTTAAATTTTATTATTGATTATTTGTTATTACCAGATGGAATGTTTTATTAAACCAATACCTTGTAAAGCTGGTATTTTTTATATTGAAATACAAAAGTACTGTATATAGAAAAAGCTTGGGTCTTGGAACCATAAATCATTGAGCTATGCATTATATTTAGGAATTTACACCCCACACAGTTTTGCAGTGGATCTGCAGATGTGGTTGAATTTTGCATGTCTTATCACTATGATGGAAATTTAGAGGCTGAGCTGCAGCCCACACTTTGAACTATTCTCCTTTTTTTTCTTGAATGTAAGAAATGTTCTGGAGGGTGGCAAAAAAATTTCCATTCCTTGCTCTATCGTCATGCCTCAGACGTCATGTCATCTGTAGGGCTCACACTTGCTGGTTGTTTGAATCTGGGTTCGAGGCCGGTGTGACAAGCTTGGTATTTAAATTCATGCATAATTCTCACTAAGATATAAATGCTTATGGTGTAGGCGTGTGGGCAACTTGACACTGCGTCTACAAAACAATGTAGACACTTTTCCTAATTGCTCATTTTAAATCATCATTAGTTTCATCGTGACATTTAAGACAATCACACGGCTCTAACTGCAGCTTGTTAAAGGTCTTCTCCCATTTTGGCAAAATATTCCAAACAAAATGCTGAGATTTCTTTTTAAAACCCTTTGAAAAATATCCGTGTAATTAGAATTCAGTGAAACAAAAATAAATGTACACATTTTGGTTCGGGGGGATGAAAGCCTGGTGATGACATAGCCGTGGAACTCCAGTATTTCCATTGTGTCTTCCCTCCTCCCTCTCCCGAGCTCGTCCACACTCTCGGTATTGTTTGAGCAGGTACGCCCTTGCCGAACCGCCTCCTCCCTGACCTTCTTCCCCTCGAGTCCCACGGTCCGCCGGGAGGCAGACGGCGGGAGCAGAGCTCTGTGAGCGACCGTAAAACAGTAGTCAGTGAAATACAGCGTGGATGGAGGTTTTGGACGTTGATGGATTGCTGTGCGCTGTTGTCCCGAATCAGAAAATAAACAGCCTGACGTTCACCTCTCTCAGCTGTTTCATGAGGGGGAATTTAGTGTCGCTCTGGGGTGCTCATGGAGGCGACCCGGCGAATATCATAAATCCAGGGATAGCAGGATGTCCAGGAAAGTGCAGTTTTATTATTTATTTAATGTACGCATAACATTCAAACAATTTGTTTCATATAAAGTCTCATATCTTTTTAAATAAAACTTATATACACTGCTCAAAATGAATAAAATATTTCAGATGGAAATCTTTATTTAGTAGATAGTGGAATGCATTGAGAACCAAAGAACATCAAAATGATCAAAAGGTAAATGATGATCTCATGGAGGTCTGGATTTGGAATCCTACTCAAAATCAAATGATCCAACTTCAGTGGAAATTCCTCAAGACAAGTTCAAATGAGGCTCAGTAGTGTGTGTGTCCTCCAC
>JAOUQT010022491.1:0-11736 GCA_025769995.1 Xyliphius kryptos
TCATCTAGAATAAAGTTTGGACTTGAAAACGGTTTGATTTCAGTTTGTAAGAACCTGCTAATGCTTATAATATCACAAATGACCTTTTTTTGTTCTTTATGAAAACGAAAAGGTTGAAAACTCTGCAGAATAATTTGGAACATCCATTTTGAGTGTTTTATTTTATTTTTTTTAAATATACTGTTATCATTGGTAGTTTGTTCCAAAACCTTTCAATTGTACTCTAATAGTTGATGCCTGGAAAATTACAATGACGGCAATTCCTATAGGTCATTTTGGAAAATCGGAGAAAATATTATTTGCATAATTATTTGGAACACTGTGTATACTGGTAACTTTCTAATTAGTAAAGAATCCATTAATGTGTAAGAGGAAAATGTACACACAAAAAAATGGATTAGGTTCTTAACACATTTATATACTATTAAATGCTCTAAATTGCCCCATATGATGTGTGTTTGTGTGTGTGGCTGTGTGAGTGAGTGTGTGCCCAGCAATAGATCGGCGGTCTGTCGTCTTGGGTGTATCTGCCCAGCACCCGAAACGTTCTCCTCTGGATGGACGAAACCCAACCGTGACCCCAGTGAAGTATTAAGCAGAAGAGAACGAATGAATGACATTTATTTACCACTGATGCTAAATCTAGATGAAAAAAAAACATTTTTTATCGCATTTATGCGAAATACGGGCATTAAGTATAAAATGATAATAAAATGGTGTTGGAGGAATCTAGAACCTTTTTGCTGTGAGACAACCGTGCTTACCCAGTGTGCCACAAGTTTTGCAATTATTTTAGTCATTAAAACCTGTTTGTCTGACTGTCAAAAAATCATTTTGTTCTTGTAAATTGTGACAAATGAGGAAAAAATTGTAATTGTATAAAAATTCACTTTTGGTCGTAAAAATATGATAAAAACTAATAATGAAAGCTCACAATTGAAATAAATATCTGGTTGACCACATTCTTTTTAAACCTCAAGTGTATATATTATTCGAGATAAATACACTGCTTAAAAAAAATAAAGGGAACGCTTAAACAATACATTGTAACTTCCAGACCTCTATGGGATAATAATTTTGATTTACATTTTGATAATTTTTATGTTATTTTGTTCTCAATGCATTCCACTAAAGATTTTCAACTGAATATATCTTTTAAATATATATTTTATTCATCTAGGATGTGTTCTTTTAGTGTTCCCCTTTATTTTTTTGAGCAGTATATTTTTGTAAAAGTTAGAGGTTAGCTCGTTTGCCTCTCCCACGTGGCTTTCCTCTGGGTTGTCCGGTTTCCTCCCACAGTCTAAAAACATGGATTTGAGGTAAATTTGAGGCGCACATGTAAGTAGAACTGCAAAATCTGAACCAAATGTATTTCGCATCATATTGACCACTAAAAACTCACATATAGCAACAGTGCCACGTCAGCTAAATGTGGACCAGATGTATTCTAGGACATGAAGGCCATATCAATGTTTACATGTAAGGGCCAACTCAGTGCAGTGCAGTTTGTCAGTGCCAGCAGCAGAATAGCAAATCTCAGCTAGAATTGCCTCACATGCTATGTGGGATGTATTGTGCCTGGTCTAGACCTCTTAAAAAATAAGAATAAGAACAAATCAGTGTAAGGTGTAAAAAGACATGACAAATGTAAAAGCCAAAAAGTCCAGGCCTTATTGAGCCCATTTGTGACTTTGGAAATATATTACGAATAAAATCTTAACTTGATTTCATGTAAGATGATGAAACAGAATTGCAAGAAAATTCCAAAGTGACTGTTGGGTTCCTATTTTCAGGTAACCTTTAGGTTTGCCAGTGTGCACAGCTCACTTAGTCTTCAGGCTGTCAATTCTTTTAACGCCAACCCTGTTATTACTGAGCTCAAAAGAAGAACTTTGAATAGATCAGACCAGATGCTGAGATTTAAATAATACATCCTAAAAATCACAATATTTATTTAGCAGACCTGTATTTTTCATGCTTTTATGAAAAGTGTGATTACATTAAATGCAATGTTCAGTTTATTAATATTTTTGGTAAAGTGAATTGGATGCCTTCCTTAATGATAAAGTGTTTGTATGAGTACTAGAGGAATATCCCATGCTGCGCTACAGTGCAGAACTTGATAACAACATGAAAGCTGAAATGCAATTGTTTTTAAATGAGTGGTAGCTTTGGAGTTTGTATATTTAAAAAAAATTATTAATGTAAAGGTTTGCAGCAATTAAAAATCAAAAACGAATATGAGTAATGAATACAGTGTGAGTTGTGTCTATGGTGTCCACGCGGTTGCTTTCTTTTGTGACGTTATCAGGTGTTTTACAAGGACACAATAAGGAATTACAGGGCCAAGCTTCAGCTATGTAGGTACTCACGAAGACCCCAATCCATCCAAGGTGTTGCATTCGATAGCGATTGTAAATGATCAATCAAATGTTGTAAAGTGGGAAAATTAGAGATGAGTGAATAAGTCGGTGAGGCGTTTATATGTATAAATATAAAGATGAATTAACATTGTTTTTTATTAAATTATCGTATTTTTTATGAATGCAAAAGCTCTTTTCACTTGTATTAAGTGATTTAAGGCTCAATCTATGGACCACAATCATGTAAATTATGACATTGCTGTTAATCATCAATATTTAGGTGAACTTGCGTTTTGTTTAGTCTAATTTCCTCAGGTCAATAAAGCCAGCATTAAGCCATTCTAAGTGATTATATACATCCAAATTATTGGAAACTGTTTGGAAAAAGGCAACACGGTGGCTTAGTGTATAGCACATTCACCTCTCAGTGCTGGTGGATACCCAGTTCAAATCCCAATCTGGGTGGAGTTTCCATGTTCTCCCCTTGTCTGTGTGGGTTTCCTCTGGGTTCTCCGGTTTCCTCCACCTAAATTAAATGCTCTAAATTGGTCCAAATAGTTTGTTTGTGTGACTGAGGGTGCCCAGCTTCCGAGACGTTCTCCCCTGGATGGGCATGGGGAACCCCACTGTGACCCTAGTAGAGGATTAAGCGGAAAATAATGAATAAATGAATGTTTGGAAAATGCAGAAATTTTTAGATATACTAGAACAGACATTGTGAACCAGGCCATGCTACCAAATTGTGTTATGTGTGGGTGCCCTGATACGTTTATCTATACATTGTGGTTAAACTACATATAAGCAAATAAATAAAACCAAATTAGAAAAAGTATACAAAAATATTTGACTTTATCATTTATTGAGCAAACGTGTCCAATATTTGGCTTACATATTTGTGAGAGGCAAAAGTATGTGAACCTTCGGCTATTTATTAATTGGTACTTAAGCAAACATTATTTATTTATTCATTCATTATCATTTACTTAATCCTTTACCAGGGTCGCAGTGGGTTCCCCATGCTCATCCACGGAAGAATGTTTCTGGGCAGATACACCCAGGACAGGGCACCAATCTATGGGCACACACTGACTCACTAACATACTTACACAGACAACATATTGATGAAATCTAAAGCAACAAATTTGCCTTAAATCCATATATTTGGACCGCAGAAGTAAACCGGAGAACCCGGATAAATCCCACACAAATACTGGAAGAACACAGAAACTCCACTCAGACTGGGATTCAAACTTGGATCCAAAGCGCTGAAAGGCAAACTTGCTAACCACTAAGCCCCCATGCCACCCATATAGGGCAATTACTCCAGACAAAACCACTTAAACTCTTATGTTGATTGGTTTCCTCAACTGCTTGCTTCAGGTTCTTCCAATACATTTCTACTAGATTAAGTTTAAGTTCACAAATAACTTTGACTTGGCTATTCCAAGACCTCAACTTTATCGTTTTATTAGCCATTCTCTGGTAGAATAACTTCTCAGGGCTATTGTCTTTTTGCATGACCCACATTCTCTTGCCAGTGATGGCACTGCATCTTAAAATTAGATTTGTTAGCACCCATTTACAGCTTATGTATTGTGTGGTGCTATGTGTTGGATGCAAGATGTGCACATGCACTGAAATAATTATTTTTTTTTTTTATATGTAACAGGTTCCATAAGACCATAAAGATTAGGTTTCAATCAAGATTTTCTAATTATACCCTTTAACCTAATATTACTTAAACACTAGTGGCACTTTTAAGTCAGGGGGTAGCTTTCTCAGAGATAAAACTAGTACATCATAATTGGACGCATTTATGTGGTTTGTAATGGAAGTTAAAAAAAAGAAACTGTTGAGCTTTGCTACATTGCAAAATAACATATGCATTATGGTAAAAAATAATATTTCTATTAGAATTAACCTTCAAATTGTATATTATTACTTGATATCTTAGCTGATTAACTGTTCAGCCATTATGAAAATAGCGTCAACGTGATTACTCGGCCAATTCATGCTGCATTGATAATTTAGATGTAGCTAACTTAAGCAGGGGTGGCACGGTGGCTTAGTGGTTAGCTTGTTTGCCTGTCAGCGCTGGGGATTCCCGGTTCGAATTCTGATCTGGGTGGATTTTCCATGTTCTCTCCGTGGCCACCTGGGTGTCTTCCAGAGCTCTCTGGTTTTCTCCCACAGTTCAAAAATTGGATTCAAGGTAAATGGCTGTATGAGTGAGTGTGCCCAGTGATAGATTGGCGCCCTGTCCTGGGTGTATCTGCCCAACGCCCAATAAGTATTGCTTACATAAACACACAATCAACACACTGATCAAATACACACTGGCAAAGGTGTAGGTAAAGACTGCTCTAGATGTACTTCGACATCTGTGCTTTAGTAACCATGTCAATCATGCCCCCAAACAAACTTTTATATACCATGCTGCTGCAACAAATTAAATGTAAAGCTTCCCTAGTTACATAGTTACACATCCCCAACCTAACATGCAAGGGCTCCTTCCACTCAATTTTTTCACTCACACACCAGGTCCAATGGTGGCAATAGTACTAAAGTCCCTTACTTAATTAAAGTACTAGTATATATTCCCATATATATTCTGTCTGTGTATGTAAGTGAGTGAGTGTGCCCCGCGCCCAAAATGTTTTCCCTGGATGAACATGGGACCCCAATAGTGGATTAAAAGGAAGATAATGGATGGATGGGTAATGAATAAATAAATAAATAAATAAATGTACTTATATACTTTATATATTTTTTGCTATTGCTGAGACTTAGCTTTGAGCAGCATTAGTCCAGCAGTTCACTGGTAAAATTGCCTTGATATTTGGGTTCTCTTTGCTGCTAGAGCAGAAAACACACTGAATAATAATGGCGCTGATACCTGTGGGAGATGAATATAAAAAGGACTATAAAAATCATGATCAAATCTTCTATGGGCATTTCTATTTCTATTCTAAACATACTTTTAGGAATTTTAAACATTTATATTGCCTTACAGCAGATATTAATCTAACCTGTTTATTCCAGAAATTCATGTCTTGCCATTTATAGCACAATCCTCTTTAGTGAATGAATGTCGGCATTGAGCACTCAGCAGAGGTGCTTAACTTGTATGGTGCTGTTTTGCTGCCAAAAATGAAGAGCACATGTTTTAAGTGCAAGTGCTTTGAAATATATGTAATTTACCCACAGTCCAAAAAAAACAATGATTTCAGGTGAGTTGTCCACTCTAAATTGCCCGTATAGTGTTTGTGTGTGAGTGTGTGCAGCGATAGATTGGTGCCCAGTCCTGGTTCTAGCTGCCCACCCTAATATAGAATTAAGCAGAAAAAATGAAAACATGAGATAAGATCCTTCTTTTTTTATTTTGGAAAGCAAGTCTCCCCTCAAATATCTGTTAACTTTTAGTTGTATTCATGTTTTTAGATTTTCACAAGAAACCATTCTGCCATGCCATAGGTTTTTAGCAAAATATCAACAACTGCAGTGGTGGGCCTTTGCTGAAGACCTAAAAATATCTGGTCAGCACATTCGTCTCTCAGTACTGGGAATTCCTGGTTCATATCCCAATCTGGGTGGTATGTTCTCTCTGTGTCTGTGTGGGTTTCCTCCGGGTGCTCCAGTGTCCTCCCAAATTCCAATGTTCTCTCTGTGTCTGTGTGGGTTTCCTCCGGGTGCTCCAGTGTCCTCCCAAATTCCAATATTATTGTTGGCGGTGTTCAAAATTAACACTTAAATTAATTATTTTCAGCCAAATAATTCTTATTACAAATAAATATCACAGGTTTATATGTAAAGGTTTCATTCACACATTATTTTAAATTCATTAAAACAGACATTGTTTCAGGTATCTGTTGCTGCCTGCACCACCCCCGCTACTGTCAAAACAGCTTGTGCAATGGCTGCAATGTAACGACTCTTTAAACTGCATTTCAGCATATTAGGATGTTTTTTAACCATACATTAGTTAATGACAGGTGGATTAATTCAGACAGATCATTACTAAAGTCCCAGGTGAGAAATGCATGAGCTGCCACTGAACAAAAGTATAGTTGAACTGTATTTTTGGCAAAATATTATTTGTGAAATATGGGTGCACAGGCAGTAAATTATGTATCCTAACCGACCTTCACCAACAGGTTCCATGAAGCCATGTGTCAATCAGGCATGAGTAAGGACATCTGTGTCTGTCTCTATATAAGCAGGCTGAAAATGTCTGAAAATCTGGCACTCTGGCAAAAGTGCAGGGTAATCTGTAACACCTGGTCTTATAGAGGGTTTGTGGTACGCCAAAGTAGGTAATAAAAATGTGTTATGTCTATGTCTAGGATTGCAACAGCATTAATTATCTAATCCAATGTTTCTTTTAGTTTGGTCTCGTCCATGTCCTGCCGGTTCCAACAACCACTATGAAAACTGGTTGAAACTCCACCGCACATGACAGGCACGCTTATATACTGTATGTAAAAAAGGGCCCCAGATATAAGGATCCCAGAATAAAAACATATTTCAATGCTTCTTGTGGAACTGTACAACTGCTCAAGTACATTTTTTGTTGAATTGTTCCGATGTGTGTATATATTTATTATATTTTACTGCATTTTACTAGGTTCTCTAATAGTAAAGATCCCCAATTGAGCAGGTTTTATTTGTGTGGTGGATGATACTTAACACTGCAGCAATACTGTAGGCCACGCATGTCCAAAGTGCGGTGCACGAGCCAATCATGGCCCTCGGGCCGATTCCAAACGTCCGCTTATTCAGTCTTATAATATGTTATTTGTGGCTTGTCAGAATAAATAAATCATTAAAAAATGTTATGTAATTTCACCTTTTACCGCATGATGGTAGCACCATTCTATTACAAAATTGTAATACATCTATGTAAAAAAGTAATAAAAATTATCTGCAAATATAGTGAGTAAATGTATCTTGTTAAGATTTCTTAAAACAACATGATTTATTTCATAGTCAAATACAAGACTTGGTACACTTTTTTTAAGATTTTCTGACTCTGATTTAATTTTTGCAGTGTGCATCGGACCCTACACAACAACTGATTTTTAAAGTTGACAACAACATGAATGTCACAAAGTAGCTGCTTGACCTTAACTTAATCTTTTTTTAAATTTAAGGAATTTTAGACATTTTTTTTTTTACTGACTATCCAGATATGAAATAATTGTGTCTTTAGAGTTGTACCCGCTTGAGTGAGTAAAGATAATTGTAACAGTAAAAATTGTTTTATAACAGTATGTATTTTTATATAATCTTTTATATATTTTACTTGGTGGAAAAAATGTCAGAAGGAACAGTTTGGTGCAAAATAGTTAAACAAGTTATGTCAAGCATATTTCTATACATTTCCTTTGGAATTCTTAAATTCCAAAATTAAAACTCATGTAACTCATAAAACAGATTTTTTGTCTTATGGATATAGTGTATAATGCAACTGAAAGCAAGTGAAACACCTCACAGCATTTACATGGATGAGGCTGGCTTCAAATTAATGCAACGTTGAAAGCATGGTCAAAATATCATCGGTCACAGAGATACAGCTGAGGTGCCAGGCCAACAGGGCAGAAACATATCCATGGGTGCTGCTATCTCCGAGGATGATGTGCTAATGCATATAATCATTATTGGGCCATACATTACGGAGCGTCTTATCACCTTTTTAGACTCTCTACAGAAATTTCATCCCTAAAAAAGAGAGGCGTTAGACTGAAGATGACTTGCAGCATAGTTTGGGACAATGCGAGTTTCCATTGCTCCAACATCACCAGGCAATGGATTGCGACCCACATTAGGATACTTATGGAGTTCCTCTCAAACTAGTCCCTATTCCTTAACCCCATTGAGAAAATTTTCTTAGCATGAAGATGGAAAGTATATGATCGCCAGCCAAAAACACAAATGACCCTTCTGTCCTCCATGGATGCAGCGTGTGATGCCTGCGGACGCTGGAAAAGACACTCCAAAAAATTTTTTATGCTACATACCAAGAATAAATATTTGTTGTGCTGTGGATGAGAATTTGTGGCCCAACAGACTTGAACATCAAGTAGGAAGCATCTACTGTAATTCCTTTAGCATTGTGTGTACAGTGTGTACAAGAGCTTGTCCTATATTTACATTTCTACTTTTCCTTTGTGCTTTGAAGTGCTGCCTTTTTCTTTCTGTACCACAATAAGATGGTCTGTCAACATATTACAGCACAAATGAGTAAATGTGACTCTTGTCCAGTCTGTTGCAATTAATCTCCCACATACATTAAAGTATAACTTACAATTGACAATAATTGTCATTAAAACTTTAGCCATAGTTTACATCAGAACATACATTCAGAAGACTCCGTTATATTGACATGACTAAGAAATTTGACTGTCTTATCCGTACACAATGACACAAGGACTTGTCATTCTGATGACACTGACATACACATTGAAACTGATATTTACTTTTGAGAGATGAACTAAGGATTTTAATAAAAAGACTGGCTTTTGCAGGTAATCCATGCTGTTATACTATTTGTATGAATAGTTTTGAGAAATGCACACGGTTTTTCAAATGTCGAGGATGATTCTGGAAATTTACCAGTAGCAACTGAGAAAAACTGTAACAAGAAACTGCCTATGACTATGGTATACAGGATTTTGCACTAAATCATAGCACAAGTTAAAAATTAGACAGACACACAGACAGATAGATCAATCGATAGATTAGATTGACAGATAGAATGAATGAATAGCGTATAGTATGCAAAGAAGTCCTGTGTATACATGTACAGTGTGTATGTAAATCTGGCCCCCTGCGCCTTTGCATCCACAATAATATTTCATAGTTTTGAAGAAACTGTCTTTTACCCTCAAACATCACCCACTATATATCTACAGCATCATTCATTAGCACCCCGAGAACAAATGAAGTTTATGTCCCAATAAATTACGATTTATGAACGGTGTCCATGTTTCACTGTCATCTCCTGAACTGATGAAGCAAATGGCAATTAAGGAAGGCTATTTTGTTAGTGCAGGGTCCAGTGGTTTCATAGCGCATTTGCTGTAACTAAACAAATGATCCCACAGAAAGAGCAACTGCAGACAGGATTAGAAATCCATGTGATCAATAAATGTAAACCAAGAGGAAATCGTGCATGAGTTACAGGATGCACATCAATCATCTTTTTTTAAGCTGCCTTCTCTACCTGTCTCTTTTCTGTTTGTATATCATCTTCAGAAATCTATTTATCCTGGAAAACTGCATTTCGAAATTAAAGGATGGCGGCACGGTGGCTTAGTGGTTAGCACATTTGCCTCTCAGGGCTGGAGATTCCCGATTCTAATCCCTATCTGGGTGGAATTTCCATGTTCTCCCTGTGTCTGCGTGAGTTTCCTCTGGATTTTCCAGTTTTCTCCCACAGTCCAAAAACATGGATTCAAGTTAAACTAAATGCTCTAAATTCCCCTGTTTAGTGTGTGTATGTATGTGTGGCTGTGTGAGTGTGTATTCAGTGTTGGATTGGCGCCCTGTCCTGGGTGTATCTGCCCAGCGCCCGAGAACTTTTCCCCTGGATGGGCATGGGGAACCCCAATTCGACACCAGGATTAAGCAGAAGATAATGAATGAATGAAAATTAAAGGATTTACATTTAAGGAAATAGTAATTAGTACAAAATTAACATAAGTAAATAAAAAAATATATAAAATACTTTATTTATATTTGAAATTGGCTGACATTGTTAAATTAAAGAATTTTCTTTTAAGAAAATAAAAAAAGCTTGATTTATATAAACAACAACATCAAGTCTTACTTCACAATCTTCCCCTTTTCCACTAGGGTCGCGGAGGGATTTTCCTATGTCCATCCAGAGGAGAACGTTTTAGGCGCTGGTCAGATACACCTAGGAAAGTGCGCCAAGCCATCGCTGGGCACATACTTACTATAACAAGGGCAATTTAGAGCAGTCGAGCCTTCCTTTAATCCATGTTTTTGAGCTCTGGGAGGAGAAAACCCACGTGGACTCGTGGAGAACATGGAAACTCCACCCAGTTTGGGATTCACTCAAATAGAGTAAATCTTTTAGAATTGCCAATTTGCCCGCTAGCATATTTTTGGACTGTGAGAAAAAAAAAACATACAAGAGGAAAACATACAAATGGCACTGGTTATTTACTCATAAACAAACACAAACACAAATTATTTTCTATTGTAATTAAACTATGAAACAGATTTTTTTTAATTAAGTAATTTTGTTAATGTTACTAAGAAATAATCTTGTTTTATCAGTTTTTTTTATTATTTTTATATGGACTGTGTGCTTGGCTCCACCTCCATCTATTATATCTTTTTCAGATAAATTTCATACATATAAAAATTAACTTTGGAATAAATCTTTCAAAGTTTTACTCCCAAACCAGTTTTTTTAGAGTCTAAGTATGTGGACGTGGAAACCATGATACTACCTTGACCCTTTGTTATTGGTGCAGAACAACTCTAAAGCTGATGTGAGCAGCAAATATTTTGAAATTGAATTGAACTTGATATAGAGAAGCGTGCGGCGTTTGCTTTAGTTATTATGTGTAGGCAGAAAGGAGGTTAAAGTGCTATGAAAACTTTTTATTGGGGTCTAAAGACAACCCACTAATGTGTCAGAAATGTGTGCTATTTACGGGAATTGGTGAACAAAGGGTACATAAGTGTGGAAATTAGAAACCAGCTTTTGTGCAGGTGCTTCTTTTTTTATCTATAACCTGCAACCCAACTGAGAAAATTCTATATAACAGTTTATCATTCAATTAAACTATTCATTATCTTCTGCTTAATCCTCTACTAGGGTCACAGTGGGGTTACCCATGCCTATCCAGGGGAGAACTTCGGGCGCCAATCCATTGCTGGGCACACTTACCCACACAGCCACACACACACTTTGGAGCAATTTAGAGCATTCAATTTTCCTTAAATCCATGTTTAAGGACTGTGGGAGGCAACTGGAGAACCTGGAGGAAACCCAAGCGGACACGGGGCGAACATGGAAACTCCAAACAGATCGGGATTCGAACCAGGAATACCCAGCGCTGAAAGGAAATCATGCTAAGCCACTGTGCTGCTTTTAATTAAACCAATTGTAAATAAAATTAATAAATATATTCCACTGCCAAACCTCAAAGTTTTTCATGCACTCTTTGACAATGCAGTACAGTGGTGATGATTTAAGCTAAACTACCAGCCCAACATTGTAGAACACATTAATATTTACAGTTATTATTAACAAGTCCGGGCCGCACGGTGGCGTAGTGGGTAGCACGACCGCCTCTCAGCGCTGGGGTTTCCCGGTTCGAATCCCTATCTGGGT
>JAOUQT010022510.1:0-11735 GCA_025769995.1 Xyliphius kryptos
ACCTGCGTATGCCCAAAGCTGCCACTGACCTGCGTATGCCCAAAGCTGCCACTGACCTGCGTATGCCCAAAGCTGCCCCTGACCTGCGTATGCCCAAAGCTGCCCCTGACCTGCGTATGCCCAAAGCTTCCACTGACCTGCACATGCCCAAAGCTGCCCCTGACCTGCACATGCCCAAAGCTGCCCCTGACTGATGTAAATATAAATGCATTTATCTTACACAGTGCCGGTCACTCGTCTCATCCACGGTGTGTGCCTCTGTTTAAAAAACTAAATATTTAGCTTAAAGACATTTACAAAAAAAATATAATATAATTATGGCCTTAATTTTAAGAAAGGTCAAAAAAAGAAAAAAAAAAAAAAAAAAAAAAAATCAAGAAAAGTTAATTTATTTACAGCTAATTTGTAGTTCGAACATATTTAAGGTGACTTTTACTCATTTTTTGTTTGCCCCACAATGTTTATTCAAATTGACCATTATGCAAATTAGGTGATGTCATTTAGCCACTTTTAGAACAGCCAATAGCTACCTTCAGTTTCACTCAGTTACCGTGGCTCCCCCATATAATAATGTATGAAGGCTGTAAAAAGCGGTGCATGCTAAATGTGTAGAATGTTACCCGGTAAATGTTCCTACTTTTTCTTTAAATATATTGATCTAGATCAGAGCCAATAAGAGATATTGATTGTTTATGACATAAAAATTGTGACATGAAGACACTGTGAACATTCCAGCTAACACTGGAGCTAATCAGTCTCCCAGACGTTTAGCTCCATGCTAACGCTGGCTTCATACAAGTACACTCACTGGGTCGAATTTAAAACCGTTCTGGCAGCAGAGACATCAATCACTGAGGGGAACAATAAAAACTGCAGTCTCACTGATTTGAATCGGTGCCCAGTGCAATCAGTTTAGCAATTAGCTTGAAGGTTGTCAGAAATCTGCTTTACAGCATGTAAATCAATCATTAACCTCGAGTACAGTGTTCACCTTCTCAGAACATGTAAGGAACCTTCAGAGGAACATGTGTAATCAATCATCAGTCAGTGATACAAGTGTTTGTACTAAAACCATTGTATGGAATGAACACAGGAGGCAGAGGACTGCTGTCAGGATAAGCATTTAGGAAATGTAAGGAGAATGAATCTACAACATTTGGATGAAATGATGGAACCATCACATTCACAGTATCTTTAATCAGAGTTAAACTTTGGGACAAAAATCAATTAAATGTGAGACATGCATCATGGGGGAGAACTTCATAACATATAAGATGAAATGCAAAGTGATGTTGTTTGGAGGTTATATATTTAAATGATGGTATTATTATAGAGTGAGGTTTGTGGAGATTAAACATCTGAAATGTATATGTGACATGTATATAGTGTGAGTTGTGGTGGTGTCCATGCAGTTGCTATCTCACGTGAATTTATCGATAAGGAAATATGGAGCCAAGTTTCATCTTTGTAGGTACTCGCCAAGACCCCCATCCATCTGAGCAAAAGGGGTTAGGTTCCTTGCTCAGGGGCATTCCAGACATAGTAGTTAATGGGCCCGGGAATGGAACTGGGGACATTCAGGCTGTAAGGATGCTTCCTTAACCACAAACCTTCAACTCTTTGTACCCGCTATGTAGTTTACATTTACATTACATTTAGTTATTTAGCAGACGCTTTTATCCAAAGTGACTTATAGGTATCCCAACTTGGTTGGGATCAGAACAAAGGGTTGATGCAGCACCCTGGAGCAATGAGGGTTAAGGGTCTTGCTCAAGGATCCACATTGGTAACTTCAATGGACCTGGGATTTGAACCCCCAACCTTCTGGTTGATAGTCCAACACCCAAACCACTGATCTACCAGTACCTTGCTGGTAGCCCATGTAGTTAGATCTTTATAAATCTATCTGTCTTTAGCTGTCTGTACTGGTTCTGTATCAGATTCTGTAAATATTTCTCATTAAACATTAATAGGATACTAAAATGTATATATGACCCTCTTGGAAACCCACCCCCCTCTCACCAAAAAAGGCAATACTGCGACAAAACAACCGTCGTATTAAATGTACACCAGTGGCCGCTGAATGCAGGCTATTTGCAGAATTCCTGTCTTTCCTTATTGCTTTAAGGAAAATAGAAGGGCGAGTCTAAAGGTGAGATTCAGTTCACAGGTGAAAGGGGTGAAAAACTTTGGCTTGCTTTTAGCAAACATGCACTTCTCTTCTAAACACTGGGACTTGGGGCTGGAGCTCAGGAGAGCCGGCTGTTGGTTTAGTGTGATTATGAGAGAGCCGTGCAAATGGGAGGGCGAAAGATAAAGTGTGTATCTACCGTCAAGGTCAATGGGGCAGGTGTTTCTGGGAGCATGTTGTTACAGAAATACTTCTGGCAGCGCCGGCTGGGAATCAAGAATATATTAAAAAAAATCCATTACCCCATGGAAACTTATGAAGAGGCTCCCAGAAACATGCGGACTGGCACCTTTGATTGTACGTGTGTACACACACACACACACACACACACACACACACACACACACACACAATAGGGACATTCTAAAAAAATGGCTTTCTATAAAATTTTGGAGACCTTTTGTGAAAAATATTGGTTTCAGGTGAGCATTGTCAGGTCAGACGCAAAAGTCAGGTTCTTTCAACTATAGAAGTTGTTTTGGGTACTACGGCAATTTCATGCTGGAACAGAAAATGGAATTCTAAACTGTTATCACAAAGACCAAGGAGTCTGGGACAAATGACCATATTCCACCTCCACCAGACTGCATTCAGGCAGGTAACATTCATCAAACCAAGATACTCTACAGAATACATTACTAATGTTCCAAAGTCCAGTGTTGCTGTGCTTTACACCATCACTAAAGCATTGTGCTAGATCACCAAGGGCTTGCATGCATGAGAACCCATTACCATCAGCTTCCTTGCAAATCTATACCTATAAACGCCAAAGCCCTCACTGAATCACTAATTCTGTCTCTTCCTGGGTATCTACAAGGCTGAAGTTTGGCCTCATGATTCCCCACCAGGTTCTTGGCTAAATTAACTGTTCCATATTTTCCTAAATTTGATGGTTCCTTCGATATCGAACGCAAGACCCCTCCAGTGACAAATTGAGGTCTTCCAAGTGCCTGTAAGGCTGAGACTTAGCACTGTTAATTACCTACTTACTAACGGATTCTCACTTTCCAAAGTTCGATTGTTCTTTTGGTCGGATGAATTGAGAACCTACAAGACTGAATATTGGCATTGTGATTACCTACCACGTAACAGGTTCTCGCTTCCTTACGTTTGATTTTTCTTTTGCAATCGCCATCGAACAAAACATCTCGGACGGATTGAGCGCTTGGCGAGTACCTACAAATCTGAAACTCCGTTATTCCTTATCGTATCCTGGGAAAACCTATTGATAAATTCCCGTAAGAAAGCGAGCGCGTGGACGCCATAGTCTCGACTCGCACTATATACATTCCACATATACATTTCAGATGTTTAATCGCCCCAAACCCTCACTCTATAATAATACCTTCATTTAGATATAGAACCTCCAAACACCATCACTCACTCAAACACAACTGCCTTCAACTTTAATGTTGTTAGCAGGTTCTCCATCGTAGTGTCGCTAGTGTTAATATAAAAGGCGATTTGGAACTCTGCAGTTATCGGTTTAGCAGGACAGTGGTGACCGTTTAAATACAATATTTAAAAAAAAATAAAAAAACATTTATTTATGACAGACCTTTAGTTACAGTTGTGTAAACCATGAAATCAGTATCCCAGAACCCACGTGCCATTATTTGATAAAAAAGCACCACATTAGTTACACTAGAACTTACAAAGTCAGAAGGAAAGTAAGAGCGAGCAAAAGTCAACAGTTCTTTCCATTCGCCGACAGTGAGTACACTGCAGGAGTGATAAACACGCTGGCAGAGATGAAGGCTGGACGGCCCTGACCTTGAGCACGTACGTCTGGGCTCGCCGCTCGGCCATGCCCACCGCCGACGCTGTGCCTTCTGAAATTTCCCACATTCCCCTTCGACCGCACAGGAAGAATGACAGAGGCCATTTCCCTTGTCCATCAAATGTTGTTGATCTTCGCATTAACGAGACCTGATGCAATCTGCGCCGCCGCAGCACTGACTGATCGGACATGCTGTAGGCTAGTTCAGACGCTTCCTGCCTTTTAAACTGTACACACAGATTAGCTTAATTAAAGTGGGCAAAGCCGGAAGTATTACAGTTACACCGGTAATTAATAGCTCGACGTGGCAACATGAATCGGCCCTTTAAGTGGGGCGATATATACGTATATCTGCAAAAATGGCACGAGGAACTCAAATATTAATGCAGTGCTGCTTTAGGAGGAGTCTAGATACCCGAGTGCTACCTTTAATACTGTAGTGCTGGGTTTTTTAACCACAACTGCATGATGATCTTTATTAATCCGGTTCAAGCTTGGATTGTAACGGACGCAGTCCCTTACTGGCTGTGTGAGTTTGTATGTCCTCTCTGTGGATTTCTTACAGATATTTATGAAATCAGTAGTCAGACGGCTCAAATCAAATATTAAGATTACTTAAATAACTAGCGGATTACCAGTATTGCGCTACGGTGGAGAACCTGATAACAGCGTGAAGACAGTTGTGTTTGAATGAGTGATGGCGTTTGGAGTTTATATATTTCAAATGAACGTATTATTATAGAGTGAATATAGTGTGAGTTGGGACTACGTTGTCCACGCGGTCGCTTTCTTAAGGGAATTTATCAGTAGGTTTTTCAACACCATAAGGAATGACTGAGCCGAGTTTCAGCTTTGTAGGTTCTCAAGAAGACTGATGTGACACAGAAGGGGTCTTGCGTTCGATGGCGATTTCGAACAAAAAAAATCAAACGTAGGAAAGAGAAAACCTATTAGTTTGTCCAAAGACATGATAGGGAATGAAAGAGACAAATTTTAGATCTCTAGGTAGTTGGAAAGACCAGGATGTGTCTCTGGAGGCTTCGAGTTTGATGGCGAAATCAAACAAACCATCGAATGTTGGAAGGTTTTTACAGGAACGTGATGGGGAATCATGATGGGGTGCTAACTTTCAGCCTTGTAGGTACTTGGGAAGTTGAATCATAGTGATATGTCAGTAAGGGCTTTGGCGTTTATAGGTATAGATTTAGATAGAAACCCTCACAAACAACGGTTACCAGTTTTGGTTTTGTGCTAGTTGCTGGTTGAGGCATTGATTTAGACGGTCATGTATTTAATAAATTGCTAAAAAATAAATTACATTTAAAAACTGAACTGAAAGATGAACACTCACTAGCCACCTCCTCCTCGTTTCAATTATTTGTAAATGGTATCAGTTCCATTGATGGATTTGTAGTTCTACAGTTCCATTCTGTAGTCCATCTGTTTCTTCACATACTTTGTTTGTTCTCTTCATTCTCTAATGATCAAGAACTTCAGGAACAAGATGACCCGATTCTTGTTGTGGAATATGCTCAGTACTGTAAAGTAACATGGACTCCAAACGACAAACAGCCACAAACACACGTGGACCTGCAGATTAACCAACAACCTCCACAGTCTCCATCCGATGGAATGTAGTTACTGGTTTCTCCTAAATCTACATCCTTTTTAGAAAAAAACCCTTTACAAAACATCTACATCCTTTAAAGTGCCATTGTGTTCACTGTGCTCATGTCAGGCGGCTCCTGTCCAAAGGCCAGCGCATGAAGACATTTCCTCCTTTTACAGCATGTTCAGGATCCAGTCTGTTGACACGAAGGTAATTGATTCAAATGGGGCTCCTAAGAGTTCAGAAATTGGACTGTTTTTAAAAGTCTCCAGCTCTGACAGAAATACAGCGAGAAGTATTGCATTTGGCGTTGAGCGCAGTTTCCCATAGACCGATATGTTGAACTCAGCACTGCGCCTCTTGGACGTGAGCTGACTATGGAGCTGGTGGGAGTGGAAAGATAGGGCTGACCTTGTTCTGAACCCTGCACAAACTTGGATGGTGTCTGGTGCAGTTGGAGAAAAAAGCTTAAATGAACCGGGTGATTTAGTACGGCAGCTCGCAGACGGCTCTGTAAAATACTGCAGAGGGAGGAAAAGGGACCGCTAATATGGCGGAGTACGCAAACATACCTCTGTCACAGCCGTTCCAATATACCTGTCAGTCCTGACCTCCGCTGATGATCGTATAGAAATGTCTGGTTCAAATTTAGTCTCGGTTCTTGAACAGCGTTTGGAAATGTACGCTGACAGGAACCACTCAACTTCCCAAAATCAGGACAGAGGTACGACTGACCGCTCGCTGTAGCGAAACAGATAGACTACAAAATGGAACTGTAGAACTACAAGGTCCATCTGTATTGGCCAAACCCTCACAGACTCAGGACCAATGCTCTCAAGGAGTACCTACAAGGCTGTAACTTGGAAAGTCCTTGGAAAAATGGGTTCTCACGTTCTGTTCGATTGTTCGCTCGTTCGTCTTTGCGAATACGTACAAAGCGGAAACTTTTTCCATTGTTCCTTATGGTGTTCCTGGAAAAACCTACTGAAAAGTTCCCGTAAGAAAGTGAGCGCGTGGACACCGTAGTCCCAACTCACACTGTATTTATTCCACAAGAACTTCTCACCTTCCTACATTATTTGGTTCGTTCAATATCGCCATCAAACGCAAGACCCCTCCAGTGTCACAGTGGGGTCTTCCCGAGTACCAACAAGGCTTAAACTTGGCGCCACGATTACATACTAAGTCCTTGGAAATATGGGTTCTAGCTTTCCCACCTTCAATTGTTCATTCCAAATCACCTTCGAACGCAAGATGGCCCTCATATTAATTGGGGTCTTTACAGGTACCTACAAAGCAGAAACACTTTCCATCATTCCTTATCGTTGGAAAACCTACTGATATATTCACGTAAGAAAGCGAGTGCGTGGACAACGTAGTCCTAACTCACACTATATTCATTCGACATCTTCCTACATTTTATGGTCCGTTCGATATTGCCATCTCCAGTGTCACAGTGGGGTCTTCCTGCATACCTACAAGGCTGAAACCTGACACTGTGATTCTCTGTCATGCCCTTGGAAAAATGGATTCTCACTTTCCTACGTATAAATGTTTGTCCACTATCGCGATCGGATATACTGGAGTCTTCTCAAGGACCTAGAAAGCTGTGTCCTTCCTCGTCATGTCCTTGGAAAACCTGATGAATTCCCATAAGAAAGCGAGCACATGGACACAGGAGTCCAAACTCACATTATATTCATTCCACATATACATTTCAAACCTCAGTCTATAATAATACATTCGTTTTAAATATATAGTATAAACTCCAAACACCATCACTCATTTAAAAACACCTGCCCTGTTAAGTTCTTCCCCGGAGCGCAGCACGGCTGTTCCACTAGGTGGACAACAATTACTTTATTTTTGCAAATGCGTTTATGACCTACATGTATTCTACCTTGATGGTCGAGGTCAGAGCAGAGGGTCAGTCATAAAGTCAGGGTTTAAACCCCCAACCCTCAGACCGACAGCCCTTCACCTTACTCGCTGAGCCACTGAGGTTGGTGGACGAGGTTTAGTCCTTACATTTCTCTGAAGCTTTCTTAAGATGATGTTTTTTAAAAAAAACTTCTCCTCATAACAGAATAGATGTTTGTACTAAAACTCAGGACGGACCTGAGCGAAGGTTCCTGAGCAAATGTTCCCTCACTGAGCGTCAACGGTTCCTTCTCCTCCCCATCAGTCACCATTGCCTGCACATAGAACCCACTTCTGTTTGTGTTGGAGGAACTTATCAGCACTCGGGGGAGTTTTCTTCCTCCACTGAATTGAATCTTTTCCTCAAGGTTAGCTGGGAGACACGTTTCAGTGCAAACTGCAGCGAGAAGGAGGTGCAGCTCCCTGTGAACGTGGATGTCACACACTCCGTATCATGTTTGAAAGCCACGACGGAGCCAGTTGTCAGCCGTGACGAATGCTAGAGCTTCCGCACAGAGAATGAGCACACAGACTTTTGCCCTTCCTTCATTTCCTAACATACACCATATCTCCCTCTCAATTCACTTCATGCACAAAAATAAATGGACACCCCAACCACCTATCCCTGTTATTATACCTGCATTATATCGCTCAGTGTTCGTATAATATTATTGTGAACAGTTGGAGGCAAACGTCTGGAAACCCCCCATGTCCATAAATTGAGTTGTGTTTGAATGAGTGATGGTGTTTGGAGTTTATATATTTAAAATAAAAGTATTATTAGAGTGAGGGTTTGGGGCGATTGAAATGAATATGTGGAATGTATATAGTGTGAGTTTGGACTACGCCGTCCACGCGCTCGCTTTCTAATGGGAATTTAGCAGGAGGTTTTACAACACCATAAGGAATGACGGCGCCGAGTTTCAGCTTTGTGGGTACTCGCCAAGACACCAATGTGACACTGGAGGCGTCTTGCGTTCAAAACAGTGATGATGCAGTTTCAATAAATGAAATAAAGTTTGTGTACACCTCCAGATTACAACTACAGGAGTACTCATTCTATTCTTCACCCGTCCCTCCCACTGCAG
This sequence comes from Xyliphius kryptos, assembly GCA_025769995.1. NCBI lineage: Eukaryota > Metazoa > Chordata > Actinopteri > Siluriformes > Aspredinidae > Xyliphius > Xyliphius kryptos. The sequence goes on from JAOUQT010022510.1 coordinate 8,589, forward strand.
CTGCATCAGCAGCCACTCTTCTGTGTTCTAGCACGATGACATAAAGCAGTTTGGTGCTCTCAACCCCATTCATAACCTCTGACCTCCAATGGGCTTTATGAGTTAACAGAAGTCTCCACACACACCCACTCCAAAATCTTGTAGAAAGACTTCACAGGAGAGTGAAAGCTGTAAGGGGGGGGGGGGGTCCAATTCAGATTGCACTCCTGTAGGTGTATAAAGAAGCCATCTTAATACTTTAGACCCCGTAGTACAAAGATTCTCAATTCATCTTTAAATTGATCCTGGTGACACCACTACAAAAAAAAAAGTATACAAAACGAGAAAAAAAATATTTGCAATATTTATGCAATGCAATATAAATTCCAATATTTAGTAGTAAGTAAATATATCATTGCACATGATTTATGTTGGGTAAAAATAAAACTATTTAAAACAAAAAATAAAAAAGATTTTCCGATTTTTTTTTTTGCAGTGATGATAATCACATTTTAATAATGTCACTGTATTGTTACTGACATTTAAAGGATTAGTACTAAACGTGACCGTATTCACACATCAGTAAAAGCAGAGAAACTCAGCAGCGAATCGACTCTGTAATTCCACAGTCATTCTTTATGTTGTCCTGTTTATGTTAAAAATAGCTGCTCGTAAATAAAAGCCCATTTGAGGAAACCACAAGTTGTTGTTTCTGTGATGCTATCGCATCTTCTGCCACAGTAGGAACTGCTCTGAGGTCAGGTGGAGACTCTCTCAGGGGAGCTCCAGTCTTTAGCAAACACCCTGAGGCAGTAGGCCTGATCCTGGCCGGGTCCGAGCCGGTGGGTTTGTTTAATCTGAATGGTGGACTTTGATCCGTGGCTCTGTACCAAAGCGATGACGCCGATCCTCTAACTTACAAAGTAATCAACCGCTCACGGTGCAAGGGCACGGCCCAGGTTTCCACTCTGACACATCAGTGGAGCATCGCACCAAATAAGTGCAAAAAACAGAACCGGTATTTTTAGAGCTCTGCATTTGGACCTTTGCTCCTCCGTCAGCGCTGGTTCTGGAAAATGACTACACTGCATTTATTAGGTTCATTCACTCTGATTGTAAAAGTAGCGCTATGGTGGAGAACCTGATAACTGCCTAAAAGTTAAAAGGCAGTTGTGTTTGAATGAGTGATGGTGTTTGGAGTTTATATCTTTTGAATATTATATTTTTATAGAGTGAGGTTTGGGGCGAGTAAACATCTGAAATGAATCCATTATCTTTCGCTTAATTATGGACTTGGGTCACAGTGGGGTTCCCCATGCCCATCTGGGAGGGACATTTTGTACGCTGGGAAGATACACCCAGGACAGGGTTCCAATCTATCGCTGGGCATACTCACACACACAGCCACACACTATATGGGTCAAAGTAGAGTGCTCAATTTACCTTAAATCCATGTTTTTGAACTGTGGGAGAAAACCCACGCGAACACGGGGAGAACATGGAAACCCCACCCAGATCAGGATTCAAACTGTGATCCACAGCGCTGAGAGATGCTGAGGAGTTTTTGGAGTTGCTGAGGTTCGTGGTTGGTACTTCTCTCCAGAGCACCAGGGCTAAGCGGGCTCAAAAGGGCAGCTGGGAGCCACGGTTTGAGGTGTAGCGTTGGATAACGATAGCGAAAGAACAGTTGAACGTAGGAAAGCAAGAACCCACTTGGAACAATTTTTCCAAGGACATGGTAGGTAATCATGGTGCCAATCAAGTTTTAGCCTTGCTGGTACTTCAGAGGACACTGATGTGACATCGGAGGGGTCTTGCGTTCGATAGCGATACTCTGTTTTTGCAAGGTATGTACCAGATCGGAACCCGTGAACCTGAAACCACTATGAACTCTAGAAAGCAATGTGTTTGATGATGAGGTATTCCAATTATAAATTATATCTGAATCCTCATAAAATCCGGTTGCCATGGTTACTTTAATCCCTCCACAACATCAGTTAGGAATCTGAGCTCATGTCAGAGTTCAGGTCTTAGACCTCCATCTTCAAATGAGACCATTTAGGGTCACAAACCTTTGCACTTTAAGGTAAATCTGAGGAGAGAGACTGCATTAGGACCAAAACATGTTTAATCATCTTTACAAGAGACTCGTAATAAAGATGAGAAATAAAACACGAGGTCTTGAACCTGTACCAGAACACGGTTCAGTACGATTCGTCAGCTCCTCATCAGCCAACGCAGGACACGTTACAGCAACAACGTTCACTACTGTAAAATACCTCGAAGCAAACGTTTAGATCCCTCACAGATTCCAGCAGCGTATAAACTCTCACTGAAGCGGCAGCGTAAAGCCGAGGAATAAATCTCACTCAGCTCAGAGCCGGGTGGTGACAGGGAGTTGCTGGAACGTGACGGGACGTTCGAGCCCGGTAAGTGAGTTCTCCTGGCCTGAGCCAAAGCCGTTATTGATGGAGCGTGTTGCTGAGGTTCATGATGTGGCTGGTACTTCTCTCTGGAGCACGAGGGCCAAGCAGAGTTCAAAAGGGCAGCTGGGAGCCACTGTTTACTCTGTAAGAACGCTCGTCTGAGTCTTATGACCGTGTTGCAATCGAACAAACAGAGACAGAAACTGACCAACGGGGAGGAGAAGTCAGTCTGTAAAGGTAGGTACACTGTTCAGTTCGGTCAGAAGTAAACTTTGCAGAAACGATACAGAAGTTTTATTTATGTTTTTACTTCTCACCATGCAGGAATGAAAGGAATCCCTTAGACGTGTTTATCATTAAATCACTGATCTGTACGAGTAGGAGGCTGTGAAGAAGCTGCACAGAATTCTAATGTATGAAGAAGCTGCGCAGGGTTCTAATGTACGAAGATGCATACATTATGGAGGTCACCTTTACCTCTTCAGGGATCCTAAAGGGGCTGACAATTTCTCTTCCCATAAAAGATGACCTCCATCATGTATGTGGAGTTTCTCAAATAGCACTGCCTTGGTTCAAGAAGAAGAAGCGTCTCATGCTGCAAAGAAAACATTTGCATCTCTGGCTTCTATGGGCATAAAAGGGGACAAACTTATGGTGTGCCCCCCCCCCCATGCTCCCCTGACCTCAACCCCATTGAGAACCTCTGGAGCATCATCAAAAGGAGGGTCTATGATGGCGGGAG
>JAOUQT010022527.1:0-11735 GCA_025769995.1 Xyliphius kryptos
ACACCAAAGTCAGCATTTTTTAGTGTGCTGTATAAATGCTCCTGTCAGTATACAATAATTGATTTTTTTTGTCAGTGCTGACCCAAGCTTGGGTAAAAAATTTAATTTAAATTAACTTACTACAGGTTGTAATGTGTTCATCGCGTCTTTCCCTGCCAATGAGAATAAAGAGGAGCACCATGAACGATTTCATTGGTCAAAATCGTATGCATCTTTCTTATTGGCTGACGACTTGGCACTGTTCTATCACCGGAAAAAATCTGAGCGAGCGCAAGTGGAGAATTTGAGCACATGGGTTTGTGCGCGAGCAGAATAAATCTGAGAGCAATCAGTTTTTTTATTAGAGCAGATTGACACTGAGCCAGAGCATATTAAATACGAGCACGAGCAGATAAAAAAGCATGTATTTTGCACACGAGCTACAAAAATCCTTAAGAGCAACATGCTCTCGACTTTTGACACTAAAATAAGGCCATGGAGAAAAGTATTTAATTAAAATAATATACAGTATTATGTATTTCCCATTCACTTCCGGTGCTCGTCTGCAAGTTTTATATACAGTGCATCCGGAAATTATTCACAGCATGTTACTTTTTCTACATTTTATGTTACAGCTATATTCCAAAATATTGACTTATTATTTTTTTTTGCCTTTAAAATTCTAAACACAACACCCCATAATGATGAAATGAAAGCCATTTTTTCATAATCGTGGCTGTCTGCTTAGGTTCCTTGTCCTGTTCGAATGTGAACCTTCTCTCCAGTATGTCCATAGCGCTCCGGACTCTCTATCTCTCAGTTCCTACTGCGAAAATCAACCCCACAGCATGATGCTTTGCTTCATTCATGATCTTTGTTTCATCGGGCCACACAATTTTGTTTCTCGTAGTCTGAAAATCCTTTATAGGCCTTTTTGTAAAACTTCAAGTGATATGTCTTTTACGGAGGAGTGGCTTCCGTCTGTCCACTCTCATACAGACCTGATTAGTGGTGTGCAGCATAAACGGTTGTCCTTCTGGAAGTTTCTCCTCTCCCAACAGAGCAATACTGTAGCTTTGTCAGAGTGACTTTTAGGGCTTTGGTCACTTTTATAGAAGTCCTGGTGGTTCAAACTTTTTCTGTTTACGGATGATGGAGTCCAATGTGCTCATTTAAATCTTACATTTACATTTTCAGACCTTCAATTCTACATAAATATTTCTGATCTGTGCCACGATACAATCCTGTTTCTAAGTTCTTATTACAGTTCTTGGATTTTATGACTTGGTTTGTGCTTTGACATAAAATGTCAACTATGGAACATTTTATATAGACAGGTGTGTGTGCCTCTCCAAATCATGTCCAATCAAGTGGATTTATCACAGGTAAAGTTTTCAAAACAACTGAAGAATGGTCAGAGGAAACAGGATGCATCTGAGCTCCTAGCAGGGTCAGGCTTCACGGTAAGATTGAATAGGTGGTTCTAGACAGAGAGAGAACACAACCTCACTCATGGGCCATGCACCTCACCTTGTTGCCACCTGTCTCCAGGTGTGATAGGCCCTGTTCAGCCAGTAGAGAACAACATCCTGGACAACTACTAGGTGAACTGCAAGGGATTCTTTGACACTTTTACCTGTGTCCTAAGATGACCTGGGGCAAGCCTTTGCCTTGCATTTATCATGTGTGATGTTGGTACTAGAACAATTTGGTTTCTTTGTGTTCTTTGTATTTGGTGACAAAACAGTACAGGTAATATTCCAAAGTGTTGGAATATTGTGTATTCTCAAACTAATTGATATGACAGTTGTTCTGCACAAACCTTTATAACTCTAACACTGACACCATCATGGCCTGCAAGTTTTCCTGTACATAGCCACTGTAACTCGCTTCTAAACTCGTCAGCTGTGGTATAAGAAGGCATTTGGTTTTGTTCATTCACCCAGCAGCTAGAAAGTGTTGGGAATTATTGAATGATTATGTGTTGGAGCGTTTGGGTCATGATGCAATTTCTGTGTAATTTGCATGTTTCCTGTGTCTGCGTGGGTTTTCTCTGGGTACTCCGGTTTTCGGTCAAGCATGATGGGTTAATTAGTGTCTCTGTAATGCCGATTAGTGTGTGTGCCCGCCCTATGATGTATTGGCGCTCTGTCTAGGGTTGTTCATGGGTTCCTCTCGCCCAGAGTTGCAGGATATGCACTGGCTTCCCCATGACCCTAAAACTAGGATTAAGAGGGTTTAGAAAATGAATGAATGAATGAATTGAGTGTTTGATTGATAAAGCAGGACTATGCTTATTTCACACATTAGTATAACATTAAACCTGTTTATTCCATTGCTGTGACAGAACAAAATATAGTAATTATTCATGTACCCAATTGTGTACTTTTCATTTAAACATTGTTTCCTGCACAATGTTGTTATGGTTTAAAAACTGATTCAACATAGAATCCTCGCCAAACCTTGTGTCCACTGATGTGTTTCTGCATGCTTTATATGAAGAATTAAGTTATTGTTTATTATTTTTAAAGCTGAAAGGGGTAAATTTTCACCAGACTGTTTATCATCAATAAAAGGCTTAATACAACACACAAATGAGTTATGCAAGCTTCTCTAAAACAAAAAGTTCACACTTACGCCACATTTGCTTTTCATATAAAGTGCAAAGAAAAGTACAGACGCCGAAATTGAATGGGAAATGCATAATACTATATGTCTTTTTAACAAGATACTGAAATGCTTACATATTCAAGGTCGTCTACAGGTGCTGGTCTTAAAATTAGAACATCATGAAAAAGTTTATTTATTTCCATAATTCCATTTAAAAAGTGAAACTTCTATATTTTACACATGCATTACACACATACTGATATATTTCAAGTGTTTATTTCTTTTAATTTGATTATTTATTTATTTTGACAACTAATAAAAACCCAAATTCAGTATCTCAGGAAATTAGTGCCACGCTCTAACAAGCTAATTCAAAACACCCGCAACAGACATTAAATGGTCTCGAAATCTAGTTCTGTATGCTCCACAATCATAGGGAAGACTGACTTGACAGTTGTCTAAAACACAACCGCTGACACCTTGCACAAGCATGGCAAGACACAAAAGGTCGTTGCTAAAAAGGCTGGCTTTTTACGGAGCTCTGTCTATAAACATTAATATAGAGGTGAAAGGAAAAAGATGGAGTAAAAAATGTGTACAAGCAATGGGGATAACAGCACCTAGGAGAAGATTGTGAAACAAAACCTATTAACAATGTGGGGGGGGCTTCACAAAGACTGAGCTGCCCCTGGAGTCAGTGCTTCAGGAACCACTGTGCACAGAAATATGCAAGAAATGGGTTTCAGTTGTCGCATTCCTCGTCAAGCTACTCTTCAACAAAAGATAGTGTCAAAAGCGTCTAAAGAAAAAAGGGACTTGACTGCTGCTGAGTGGTCCAAAGTTGATGAAAGTAAATTTTGCATTTCCGTTGGAAATCAAGGTATCAGAGTCTGGAGAAAGAAGGGACAGGCACAGAATCCATTTCACTTGAGGTCTAGTTTAAAGTTTTCACAGTCAGTAATGGTTTAGAGAGCCATGTTATCTGCTGTTGGTCCACTATGTTTTCTGAAATCAAAGGTCAGTGCAGCTTTCTACCAGGAATTTTTAGCACACCTCATGCTTCCTGGTGCTAACCAAATTTTGGGAGATGCTGATTTTATTTTCCAACAAGACCTTCACACAGTGCCAAAGCTACAAGTACCTGTTTTAAGGACCATGGTATACCTGTTTTTAATTGGACAAGCAATTTACCTAACCTTAACAATATAGAAAATCTATAGGTTATTGTGTAAAGGAAGCGACACACCAGACCCAACAATGCAAAACAGCCACCATCGGCGCAACCGTGGCTCACATAACACCGACTCCATGCCATGCAGCATTGCTGCAGTAATTCGGGCAAATGGAGCCCCAACTATATATTGAGTGCTGTATATGATAATGTTTTCATTTTCATATTTTTCAGTTGGCAAGCATTTCTTAAATTTAATTTCCTTTTTTTGTATTTGTCTTGTATTGGTTCCTGAGATACTGATTTAGTTTTTTTTATTTATTAGTTCTCAGTTATAATCATCAAATAAACATTTGAAATATATCAGTCTGTCTGTAATAAATGTGTATAATATACAAGTTTTACTTTTTGAATGGAATTATGGAAATAACTTTTTCATGATATTTTAATTTTATGACCAGCACCTGCACATTTAGTGAACAAGCATTAATTGATTTTCATTTGTTACTGTAATGCATTTATCTTTTGTTTTAGGAAAGAAGAATTATTTACCACCCACGTATCTTATTATGGGCTTTGGTTTTCTTTTTAAAGTAAGTATGTGCTCACTGGTGGCAATGTCATGCAAATAACAGATAATTGATAAAGTGCCACAATTTGGGGTTACATCACAATCTGCTCTAATTCAAGATCTTAATCTCTTCTGGAATTCAAAATGTGGACTACCTTGATATTAGTTAGATTCATTCAATTCATATAGATGTTCCTAACCAGTTACTGGCAAGTGAATAAATTGTATATAATATGTAAAGCATGAGTGCACAAATACCGTTTCACCATTAAGATGATTTATCAAGCTTTTACTTCAGCTGTATTCAGTTGCTGCTGGTTTGTGGGTCTTTGGTATTATTACACTACATTACAAATACAGTAACTCAAAACACACTATTATATTAATATAGTGGAGTGGATTTCTTATAACTATAGATATGTTAGTGAGGAAATGGGTTTGGTATTAAATAGACTATTTTATTGTTATTTTTGTTGTGCCTGTAGGTGGATGAGCAGAGTGTGTTTAGACACAGGGGGGAGAGGAAGATTAGAACTTTGGAGGAGGACATGGAAGACATCAGCTCCAGAGCTGCAGGACTTTTAGTGGAGGAAGATTTGTTAGGTATACACACACACAGTCGTACATAAACACTTCTTAAACACTAAAAAAAGCTGAAGTAATATATTACACTGCTCAAAAAATATGAGAACACTTAAATCACACATCAGATCTCAATGAATGATTCATGTTGAACAACTTTACTGATGAAAAATGTGTTATTAGAGTAAAAACCAAATGACATAACAGTAATCAATGGAAACCTAAATCATAAACCTGTAGAAGGCTGGACTCAAAGTCCTTCCATAAACAAAGTAAAATATTTAAATGATAGGCTCAACAAATTTGTGTGAATTTAATTACGGCTACTTGTTTGGGTGTTTTTGGCTCCCACATGCTATTATGCCCTTCAAGCAATGTCCTCGGATACCTGGATAAGGGGATATAAGTGAGCCTCTCGACAGTCTTGTGTGTTGACTTTGCAGCGTCATATGCGCTGATGCATGAAGTCTCATCGTTTTTCAATTTGATTCAGGTCTAGGGATAATGCCTTCATCATGGAACTACCTACAAACTTTGGCCACATGGGGCCATGCATTGTCTGCCTAATCTTTAATGTTTTAATGATTTTATCTGAGAGCACGCTGTGTATATTATATGCTTTAGTATGTTAACACAGTTATACACTACGGCATTAACTTGGAGACATACATATTATCAGTGACCAGCTACATCAATAAATGGACAAATGTCACTGTCTCTAAGTCAGTCGCCATATGTCTAAGGAAAATCTGTGGATGTCTGCTGAAGTGCTTACACTTTTGAGGGCCAGAGACTCTTCTTTAGAGCAGGAAGAAAGGCAGCCCTGAGAATGGCAAAACCAAACTGTCGCAGGTAATCAGTGAGACTAAGCACGCGCATGCTAGAGAATCTACAACTGCTTCTATCACAGCGGTAATAGATGCTTCATGTGGCATTTTGTCAAGTCCATCACTAACTACAGGACAGTACCCCTGTGACGGTGACTCCACCTTTCAAGAGCACTGAACCTCTTCTATGTTTTCTGAGATGACTGAATGTAACATGACTCCCATCCTCACCACTTTTTTACAGATAGAATATTGAGGGCATCCTGAAAAGCTGCATCTTTTACTGGTTTGGAAATTGTACAGTTTCAGACTGCAAGACCCAGCAGGCAATGGTGAATAGATCATAGAGCTGAGAAGATAATCAGTAGACAAACCGATTAACACCACATACTGTATCAGTAAAGCAACCCTAAATGTGGCTTATTCCACACATCCCTCACACACTCTCTTTACATGCTTTCCGTCTGGGAAAATTTGTCGAAGCCTTCACAAACAGGCTGTTGTAACAGTTTTGTTCCATAATCCATCAGGCTCCTTAATAACAAATGCAAATTGCTTAAATGCAACACTACATACACAATAAAAAAAAAAAACTGGACCAAAAAATAAACACACCAACACACGCACTCCCTTTTTACTGTCCCATTGCAACTTTGCACATTTTTTTTTTAAATTGTAAACATGTTTATGCTACTGAATGTCAAATGTTTATATGCACTCACTGTTTTTTAACTACACAGTAAATACATTTTACTCAGAACTGTTTAATTATGGGTCAACACCACTATATTGCAGTATTTTTGCACCGGTTGATTTGTCTCAGTTTTTACTTCTATCCGTCCTGCACTGTCTGGTGCTCATTAGCACACGTTTACTTTATGTAGTAGTTGTTACATTAGTAAGTCATATGTGTATTAGTTAATCCTGTGTTGTCGGGCATTATACTGTGTTGTTCTTTGTAGAACTCATTGGTCCTGGTCTTCCTGTTTGGTTTAACTGTGTACTTTACACATTTTATATGGTTGAAATAACCATAAAAACCCACTTGACAGTTTACTTCTTCCTCCCAGGTGACTGTGCAAATGAAGAACAGGATGATGGAGAAGACATGTCAGAAGAGGATGGCAGAATGGATGATGGAAAAGAAATCCAGCTTGAAACTCATTTGCACGAGCAGGTGGAAGATGATGTAAAGGAGAAGGAAGAGACAGAGAAGGTATATGAACTGAAAGGAGAAAAAGAAACTGATAAAGAAATTACGAATGAGGAAGAGACTACTGACATCCATTTTCCAGACACCACAATCTTGCTCACACATCTTCAGCCCAACAGGTAATACTAAATGGGTGAAAAATCCTTTCATTCAATTTGTCTGTAGAGATTTTTTTAATATACACTGCTCAAAAAAAGTAAAGGAAACACTTAAACAACACAAAATAACTCCAAGTAAATTAAACGTCTGTGAAATCAAACTTTCCACTTGGGTAGCAACACTGATTGACAATTAATTTTACATGCTGTTGTGCATATGTAATAGACAACAGGTGGAAATTATTGGAAATTAGCAAGACACACTCAATAAAGGTACCACAGACCACTTCTCAGTACCTAGGCTTTCTGGCTGATGTTTTGGTCACTTGAATGTTGGTGGTGCTTTCACACTCGTGGCAGACTACCCACACAAGTGGCTCACGTAGTTCAGCTGTATTTTTTTTCTCTACTTTTGCTCTCTCCTTCTTCCTAACTACCAGAGTCATCCTACAAACCACCATCCTATGTTGTCTAACTACACTATCCCCTTCCTCTACCTTGCCTACCTTCAGTTCTACCCTCTTGACTGACCTGTTCTCTCTTTGTCTCCTCACACGCTTCCCTCCTCGTCATCTTCGGCAAACAGTAGCCCAATTTCCGCCAGTACCCGGTTTGCCATCAGTACTGGTGCCTTGACTGATCCGATATGAAGGAGTCTGATGTAGTCTGATATTTTAAACTTTTTCAACCTGTTGAATGGCTGGACCTGAGTAGAGTGGTGCTTTCTTTTATGCCGCCGAATCATTACCCATTGACCACACTGATGGGACTCGAAGATGAAGATGGGGAATGCTAACACTGCTTAATGCCTCCAGACTGCAGAGACTAACCTGTTCTTGCTAACTCACTCAAAATTCTGGATGCAAACGCTGTAATCTTTTACACATATCACTTAGCTTACACGAACACGAAAGAATTGCTAAACTTTCTTCATTTAACACACTAATCAAGCTGAATAGAAGCCATGATGATGACCGAGTGGGGTTTGCGGAGTGAACGCTGAGATTTTCTCAGAGTCAACGAGGAGTCTTTCTCAAAAATGAAAAAAAAGCAGCAGATCGAAATGTGAAATTAAAATTCTATTTTTAAATATTAAACCGCAGACTCTGAGAACCGGTTTAGTCCTAGCTCAGCTTCTCAGTTAGATGGTGTTAAATGCTGAGATAATATGTGACATTGTCCCGATCAGTAAGAGGCAAATAGAGAGTGGTTGCAATTTATCTGTGGATTAGATGGGATGATGTCCTACAGAGGCCTGTCTGGAAAATTTCTCACCATTGAATGATACACTGTCTCTGTATTTCATAGCCTAACCTGATCCTAGATGGTTTCAAAATGCCATCAATACTTTAACACATGCAGCTGTATCTTCTCAAACATTTTAATGAATAATCTCCTGTTACTTGTAATTTACAAATTACTTAAATATTTTTTAGTCATTGAATATTCATTATTTCCAAAAGAAATGATATTATGTTCTCTGTTTTATTATTGCAGGGGACTCGCCAATGCTGGATTCAAACAAGAAGATACAACACTTGTAAATTTAAAAGTTTTTTTAATTAATATATGTACAGTTGTGTTCAAAATAATATCAGTATGTTTAAAAAAACTGAGAAAAAAGCTTAATCCTCATAATAGCATTACCTTCTATGTTCACAAAGGGCACTAGAAATGCTGAACATTTCCAAATTCTTGGCTTTTACATTAAAATATTTTTTCACTTCTATGTTTTTACAGTCTGTTGTACTGTCTATAGATGTTACATTACCTATCTTTAGGCTAGTCAATGTATAGTGTTGTTTGAACCATATACATTGTTTACAGTACACAGTGAAACAAAATTGTTTCTATAGGACCAAGATGCTACATAAGACTACATACCATTAATGTGCAAGAATGCAAGATAGTTCATAATAAATAAAAAAAATACATATACAGTGGGCACTGGGAAGGGGAGAAACTGCAATTTGCTTGATTTAAATTGACAGTTGTTTATATAGGGCATTGTGCTATAACAGGATGTAAACATTAGTACACTCCTTGATCAGCAAAATGTTAACGTCCTTCTGTAACTGTAAGAAGTGTTATGAAAGAAAGTCCAAAGTCCCATGTTTTTGTGAAATGTGTGTATGCATGTTCAGTTCAGACTCTGATTGTTGAGGAGTCTGATAGCTTGTGGGAAGAAACTGTTGCAGAGTTTGAGTGTGAGCGCCAGAATGCTTCAGTATCTTTTTCCTGACAGGAGAAGTTTGAAGAGTGTGTGTGAAGGGCATGAAGCTCTGCGGGTGAAGCTGATGTTATAAAAGTCCGTGATAGAGAAGAGAGACCCAATGATTTTCTAGCTGTCCTCACTCTCCGCTGCAGAAATTTTTGCGATGTGACACAGTGCAGTTTCAAAAAAAGTGAATGGTGCTTTTAATGGTTCTTCTGTGGAATGTGGTGAGGATTGGAGGTAGGGGATGAGCCTTCTTCAACCTTTGCAGAAAGGCTTTCTTTTAGATGGTTTTGGTGTTGATGGACCACGTGGGATCATCTGCCAGGTGAACACTGAGGACTTTGGTGCTATTGACTATCTCCACATTTGAGCCATCGATGTTCAGTGGCAAGTGATCATGCCTCCTTCTTCTACTTCCACTTTTATGGACAGGTTGTTCACACCAGACTTCACACCAGTCTTTTGGCTGCTGCACGTCCTCTCTGGATTCTGGCTTGTTCTTTCCAATGAGACCCACCACAGTTGCGTGTGATTTGAGCTGTGTATTGCTGCACAGTCATGAGTCAGTAGGGTGAACAGCAGTGGACTGAGACCACAGCCCTGGGGGCTCCAGTGCTCACAGAGATGGTGCTGGAGGTGTTCCTTCCAAACTGAGGTCTCCCAGTCAGGAAGTCTAATATCCAGTTGCAGATGAAGGTGTTCAGCTTCCTGATCAAGTTCTAAAGAATAATGGTGTTGAATGCTGAACTAAAGTATATGAACATCATTCAAACGTATGCATCATTGATGAGTGCCATGGTGAAGAATGACTGCCAGGTGAAGGGTTGTGACGATAAATTAAGCCTCTTAAGGCACTTTGTGATGAAGATGAATGTGTTATTAGAAAACTGTAAGCTCTTCCACAGATCTTTTTTTCAGCTATGGTATTGTGCAATACCACATTCTTGCAAATAATTTGTGTTCACATAGGTGTTTTGTGATTGTTCTGACTAGGCAACTAAAGATCTTGATTCACTTTATTTTTGATTTCTTGTTATTCTATGATCTTTGCAGATGGTAGTATTTAATTTTGTGTTTTTTTGCCATTAATCGATGATTGAACTCATTAGAGATGATACACTGCTATTTTCTTGAACACAACTGCATATAGATTTTAATTGATATCTAAAAAGCAACAAATATTATTAAATTAGTTGTGCATATCATTTACATTATTTTGAAAAATCAATTTTAGCAATTAGACCACATAATTATTTTTCTGATTTTGGATTAAACAAGAAGATTCATAACCTGTATAACTGATTTTAATTTCCAACAGACTGACACAGAGCTACAAAGCAAAAAGTACCTGAGTGCAAAGCAGAGAAGGTAAAAACTTATAGATAAAATCATATGTTTTATAGTATCTGTTTGGGTTGATTGTTAATGAATGTGTTTTGATATCAAGGGATATGAAGAAGAAGCATAAACAAGGGAGCAGTGAACTTGCAGAAGAACCCGAGATGAAAAAAGAGGGCAGCAAAATGATTTCTGAAACCAGTGGGGGGGCTTCTCAGCCTCTTAAGAGAGGACAAAAAGTAACAATGCAACTTCAATTTCAAGCATTAAAAGCAAATATAAAATAGTTAAATTTCAATGATTCTATGATGCATGAGAGCGAATACAAAAGTTTAAATAAGCTCTTTATATATCCTTTATGAGCAAGCGGGTTGGTGACAGTGGCGAAGTAAAACTCCCAGAGATAGCAGAAACTTAACTGGAACCAGACTCGGAAGGGAACCCCATCCTCATTTGTGTTATAACAGATTAAACAATCTGTAAAAAGAGTCTGTGAATGTATGTGTACTGGTGAGAGTGTGTAAGTCCATAGGATGTTCCTAGCAGGAACTGGTCATTCGGCATGATGTGAGCTCCCACAGTATGATGTCATCAGAGTGGATCAGGAGATAAGTTTGGAATCAGTGCACTCTGTGTGTAGGTTCAGCTCAAAAAGAAATAGTAGAAAAAGAAATATTATATATGATTATGGTAATATAGCAGTTTAAGAAATACGTAATGTGCCAGTGGACGATGGTTTTACTACTTTAAATCCAATAAAAATGCGATGCTCTGTAAAAAAGTTAAATGAAATGATTTACAAATCTCAGGATGAGCCCTTGTTTTGTTTACAGTAGACCATATTCCACACATCAGATGGAAGGAAGGTATTATACAGTGCTTAACAAATGAGTACACCACAACAGATGTGTCCAAAAACTTTGATTGTCATTTCAGAATCAATGTTTTTATAGGATCATATACTACAAAATACTCCCTTCAACAAGTGTGGGCCATTGTTTACAATTGTCACAAAAAATCTAAAAGAAATTCACCTAAAAAAAAAATACCATTAACACAGAGTAACACTGTTAACACAGAGTAACACTGTTAACACAGAGTAACACTGTTAACACAGAGTAACACTGT
>JAOUQT010022535.1:0-16787 GCA_025769995.1 Xyliphius kryptos
CACACACACACACACACACACACACACTTGCTGCCAGCTATGATTCCAGCTTCTCTCATTTTATTGGCTATTTAAGAAAGTCTAGCTCTAACCACCCACATGCACAAACACATGCACACCTCTGCCCTGGTTACCAATGGCAACTGTCCCTCAGGTGTCCTTGTGAGGTGCAGAGTCCGATCCACAGAACGTGCTTATTTCTGTGCTCAGGGGTTCCACCTCTGTCAGGTCAGATGAACACGACAGAACTACTGTCAGTAGTTACTGTGCAAACCATCCCACATCCCGTCCAAACTCGGTCTATTACCTTGTTCCTCTTCATGTTGCTTTTTATTCATACTGTCTCTGAAATCATCTGCAAGATAAAAACTTTTCTATCTTGAAGCCAGTATTTTTTGTAGCACTTTCTATGAATCCAGCATTATAATTCCATTTATAAAGCTTAATAAAGTATTAATAACACTTTTGATGTACATAGATGTGTATTATCATAGTCATAAATTTGACTTAAGGTTTTAGAACACAAAGTGACATAATTTTAATATGAACTTATTTAAACTTTTGATTCTTTCTGTTGGGTGCGCCGCCATACTTAGTGTTCTGTTCCTTGTTTCCATTGGTTTATGGTTGGTCACGTGACTTGGACTTTTTTGTTATATTCTCGTCATTTCCGGTTGTCCTCGTCTCGTGTTGTTTTGTATGTTACGTGTAGTGGCTACCTGCTCCCGTTATCTCCCCTCCGTGCGAGCTTCCTGTTTGGGCTACCGGCACGCACCCGTAACACTTTGGATGTTTAGACATTCTTACTTAAAACAAGATGATTAGATTTTACTTAAAGTCTGTAAACAGCATTTATAAGCTTTTATAATCATTATGTACTACTATGTATGCAGTCTCTTTTAAAGAGTTAATTTATAAAAACACTTTATGCCTGTAAAGAAGGCTCATAAACTTTTAGCAACAGCACTTATGAAAGCATTTTCAAACATTAAACACAAAGGTTATAAGGCATTATGTCAAAGGTCTCTAAAATGAGTTATGCCACTTTGTATCATAATGCCTTATGGCCTGTTTTTATAACACTTTGAGTGTGGTTATGTACATCTATGGACATTAACAAGGCTTAAGACTTTATAAAGTCTTCTAAATGTTTTAATAATGCATCATGAATACCAGATTTATGTGTAGTGAACTGAAAGATAGATTTTAATAAAATCAAACCTTAATGACATCATGCCATTTCACTATGAACAGTGCGAGGAAACATGGAAAATGCGTTAACAATTAACCCTAGTGTGCATTTACAACTAAACGAGATGGTGTCTTACAACTTGTGAAAACTCTGCAATAGCATTTGCAAGCGGTGCTGATGAGGCTATCGGAGCTGAGGTAACACAGTGTTGGGCTTCAGAGAACCGCTCATTATATCGTCTCTCTATCTCTTGGGATCTAATGTTCCTGTTCCCATCAGCATTGATAATGAGGCATCTTTCACAGTGACTCTTGTGAAGCCCTCATATGGGAGCCAGGTCATTTTTACCCAAGAGACCACTGACTAGCCTTGGCCATTAAACACTGATAATTAGTATTCAGATTTATTCCCTGCACAGATATGGAGCCAGCAGTCCCCTATTATTTAATTCATATTATTTCAATACATTGTTTCATTCGATTCTATTTCCTCCCCCAACTTCAGGTTTCTATCACGTTCCATCATCAGTGACTTACACCATGTTCTCCTACCCCTGAGGACACACTGTTCTCCCAGCATGCAGTTCTTCAAAAAGTTGGAAACCATCTGTGCAGTAATTGTTTTGCTTTATTTAAACAAGAATAACTAAAAACTCAGGCGTGCAAAACAATTTAGTCCAGGAAATTCACGGTGCCCCTGATGTCCATGATGTATTCAGTAAATAAACGATATTGATCCACTTCCAACAATTACCCTAAATGTTTCCTGTAATCCACATGGTACAAACCAGAATTGGTAGCATGCAGTGTATTTTAATTGGACTGTTCCGTTTATTTTCAAATAGAACTGGATTTACACTTCACTTGTCAGGTTTTATAAACAGGATTGTTAAAGTCATCATTAAAATTATTCTAATCTGTTAAATATAATGCTACATCTGCAAACCAGTTTTGCTGTATTTTGGAGGTTTATTCTTGCTGAAATAAAATGTGAATGTAGTATGTACTTATGTTATTAAATTATATTAAATACAACTTCCCAAATTTTTCCTAAAGTATAAAAATCACCAACAGTAACTCAAAAATTTCAATATTATTAAGAAAAATACCACACCACAAACACTGAATAAATCCTGATTATTAATACAAAATCTGTCCTCAGTTTTTGCTTAAAAAGAGTTTATTTTCATCAAGAAATCATGTTCTATTGCCATGAAGATAATGCTGAACGTTCTAGAAGGCTCAAGCATCAAAGATTTAAAAGCTGATTGGTTGAAGCAACAGAAGTCGCTTTACACTTGAGGCGCAGGCAGAAATGCTTTAAACCTGGCAACCATTGATGCTGCAATGTAAATGGCTAAATTTTCTAATAAGGAAATTGATATCTCCAAGGGAAACGTTATGAAAGGAAGCAGACAGAGCATTTGGAATTATTTAATAAGTATTCATGGACTAAATATGATTAACATCAGTCGGATTCAGATATTTTTAGACCTTCAAAGAAAACTTTGAAGGTCCTGATGGCCTGCCACTGTTAAAACTATGGCTAAAAAAGTTCTTAGACAAAGGTTGCATATTTTTGTTTTCCCTCTAGTATTGTGTTGTAACCAACTGTAGATAAGAATCTCTTTATGGCAGCAATTCCTTCAGCACTGTGAAATTTTCCATCATGATGGAAAATGGGTTTGAAAATCTGATATGAAAAGTGCATTTGATTTTGTCCTTTTCTATAATCAGTTATATCAGACGCATACACTTAATGTGGGTTAATGTAAGAAGTGCATCTTAATCTACTGGTAATTTAGTATCTAATAAACAGTTCACTTTAGCAAAATCATGTTACCTACTTAAGTAGCAATAAAAAATAAACATGACTCTGACTCAGAAAAATATCAGTGCACCCACTCTCATATTGCACAATGAATGTTGACTTGATATTTTTAAAAGTATGATTTGGAAAGTAAAATGCACAGGTGGCAGTATTTAGGAAAGCTGAGGGAGTGCAGGAAAAGGAAGTGGTGACTCAGTGGTACGGATTTGGTCTATTGATTGGAAGGTGAACTGCGCAAACACTGGCTGAACTATGTTGTCATATGAAGCCCTTTAGCAGTAACCCAACTCTTTCTGTTTAAGAGGCACTGTATCATGGCTCATGCGTTTTGAGCTTCCAACCAGTCGTGATGTAATAAAAAAGAAATTGCCTTCTATTATGTTTTTGTGTAGCGACAAGGCCTCTTATTAATAAAGTAAAATGCACCTCAAGCTGCTTCATTTTATAGAGAAAGCACTCAATAGCTTGGAAAAATATCAACAAGATGGGAAAAGGAAAGGCATTAAATTTAAATACTTATGTTTACTTCAGAATGGAGTTTTTATATTTCACCTTTTAGAAGTGATTACCTTATTATTGTAAGCTTTAGGTCCGTTTATGAACTCCAACTTCCCATCATAGAAGTACATTATAGTGTCCTTTCATTCAGTGCATCGAGTAAGACGAACTTGCCCAATCAAAATTAAAAAATAGGCATATTAGTTTGGGTTTTTTTAACCAAAGAAATTTTGACTTGTTAACTTTTGCAACTATGTTACCATAAATCAAATAACCTATAGGTTTTGCTTGTTTGTATTTATATGTAGTGGTATGACATGAAAGGAGTGTTTTGTACTTTAAAAGCTTAGTTTCAGTAAATAAAATGAATAAACAATAAAAATTTAACTTTACAGCAAATTCATGTATTAACTTAGTGGACAATGTCATGTTAATAATTTCAGTTGATAAAGCAATAAAATACAAGAGTGTGGTATTATTGTAAATAAATCACAGGAAAAAGATGATATAAGACAGTTACACCTCTTTCCCCTTGATTTATAAATGTGTTTAGTGAAAGCAAATTCATTAATAAACTGGTCTTTTTAAGGTAAACACTGATTGCTGAGTCACAGGACACCGGTTCCCTTAAATACTGTCATATAGTGGCCAAATTATAAAACAAAGTTTAGTAAAAACATTGGAAAGATAATTGGTATTAAACGTTGGTATTGGTATGTACACATATACAGATACCCTGACAATTCCACTGTACATCTAGGACATACAAGAGAAACGAAATACCGTTTCTCTCTCTCCATAGCCAGGATGTATTGTATATCATGCATTGATACAAATGTAAGACGTGCTCAGACGTGTGCATTATTGCCATTGATGTCACAGCTGAACAAATGGCTAAGTCGGTCAGATTTATGAAGTGAAACTACCCGTTTTATAAGTTGCATTATTAGTAAGTGACACAAACTAAAATTTCTTTAAATGAGATCACAAAGTCCACTTCAAACTTTTTTTTTACTTACACACACACACACACACACACACACACACACACACAGAGAGAGAGAGAGAGGGAGAGAGCTATTAAAATGTAATAGCACCACTCAGTCAATAAACAGCATGCTTGATGGCTAATAGACAGAGTGACATATCGAAATAAAGTGAATCATAACTCAAGCTGGGCTTGCTAATGCTTTCTGGTGGATGCTATAGATTTGTTACGCAACATTTATAGCAAAGTCAAATCAAACTTCATTATTATCTAGTAACCGTCTGTCAGACCATGTTATACTAGATTCTAATATCCACAATTACTACATATTTTACTGAGACTAATGCTACACGCTGCACTTATTCAAGTGATAGCATTTGGGTGATTCATGCAGACTTGTAATTCTCTCTCTCTCTTTCTCTTTACTATTCATTAAAGTTAACCTTTTACACACACACACACACACTTAAATAAAAAGATTTTAAAAAAACACCTTTCATCTTGAAGGACAATGTCCTTAAATTTTTCTGTTTCTAGTTCTGTTTCCAAAGTTAGTTATAACAGGTTTATTACATGTTTTGTTTCATGTCCATAATTATAAGTCTCATTATTTTTACAGAAAAAAAAACTAGCAGCCTAAACATTTTTAGTGGTTAATAGTTTTAAACCTGACATTGTGCATTATAATCATAATTATTCTTCCCAAACTGGCATGAAATGATTTTAATTAGAGATTAATTTAGGCGTTGCTTTAAATCCAGAAATTATTTACATTTGTGTAGTCAATTAAAATTCAAACTTATAATGGAAGATAGACTTAATGGACTTATTAAGTTTATCACTAAACATTCTTTACATGGTTGTCCTGTTGATGCCGTCCGGCCACTCAAAGAGGATCGGTCCCCCCACTGAGCCTCGGTCCTCTCAGGGTTTCTTTCTAAAAAAAAGCGCTAAATTAATAAATTATTAAACCTAAACATGATTTTTTAAAAGCTTGAAGGTATAATATGAACTCCGGTCCTAAATTTGACATTATATTATTTAATTAATAATCTGGACAAATGGTTCACAAACAAGCACATTATGAAAAATATGCTTATATTGGGGGTGGCTCGTGGCTTAGTGGTTAGCACGTTCTCCACTTAGCACTGGGAATTCCTGGTTTAAATTCTGGGGGGGGAGTTTGCATGTTCTCCCCGTGTCTGCGTGGGTTTCCCCCAGTTCTCCAATTTCCTCCCACAGTCCCAAAACATGAATTCAATGTAAGGTAAATTGGCTGCTCTAATTTGGCCCTATAGTGTGTGGTTGTGTGGGAGTGAGCATGTGCCCAGCAAAAGATTGACCCCCTGTCCTGGGTGTATTTGACTAGTGGAATAAGTGGAAGAAAATGACTAAATTAATGAATGTATATTTATACTGGGATAGTGGTTTAGGAACCAGCCATGTGACCTGCGGTTCCTTGACCGACTAAATACTATGAGTGAAGTGCCCTTGTGCAGGGCACCTAACCCCAATTTCTCCCATGGCATCATATACAAGGCTGCCCACCGCTCACACGTGCTTACTTCACTCAGTGTATGAACTCAGTGTGTCACTGCACGGATGGGTTAAATTTGGAGGATGAAATTCCTCTGTGTGTAAGTACAGTAGGCAAAATAGATCATTTTTAAAAGTATGATCTGTGATTGCTTTGGTTAGATCAGGATTCAGCAATAAAATGATGTATTGAGTGGAGTGATCAGTTTATACCAACCATGGCTTTCTTTTATTTCCCGATGACATTAGTCAGGGCAACAACAGCATTATTCATCAGGTTCCAATTGTAAAAGCAAAGTTCAGAGAGCATGAGGAATCATTTCACACATGACGTGTTCCATTACAGACCTGACCTGTTGAAAATCCTTTCAGATGTGCTGTTGAGGATTTTAATACAATACATCAATACGAGGTCTCAGATGAAAAATGTGTGCCATAATCAATGTTGAAGACAGTCCAACAAAATATAAGCGTGCAGCCTTCTGGGGTTTTATGGTGGCGAGGAAAAAATAGGACCGCCAATGTTATACTGGGGAAGGGCTCAATTATGTGTCGTATGCTATGGGTTGTCCAGTATTTATGTAAAGTGTTACCAAATCAATTAAGAGCTTACAATTATAGGGCTATGGGCGAAGGGCTAAACACACACATCAGAAGAAAGTAACTGATTTTGTTTGCTGTTTCTAGAACAATGTCATCTGATTAAAGTGAGCCTCAATGTATTCCATACACTAATGTCAGGAATCGCATAACGTAAGTGCTGTATAGTGTCCTGCTAGTAAATCAAAGGTTTAAATCAGAATGAATTCTTCTAAGGATAAAGTCGTTCATGCAGAAGGTGTACCCATATCATGTTTTTTCTTTTATTTCTTTCCTTTTTTTTTCTCCGCACATTGAAAGTTGAGCTGCTATGACAGCTCAAGAGATTCTGAGCATCCAGAGCTTTAGCGGTACTGAGAGTGAGGCTGATGCAAGGCCAGTGTTAATTATTAATCAGGGTTGATATTAAAGTGCTGCTATGTGGGACTGCATGCTGCTTCCTCCTGCCAATGGGACTTCTCACATTAATAAACAAGGCCTTGTAGATTATGCATGGGTATAGCTTTGAAAAACAGGGCTTCTCTCTTCCTTTCTACTTATACCCGCTGAGCGGTGAGACTTATTTAGCAAAGAGACCTTTTTTTTGTATTATGAATATTTATATGTTAGGGGGAGTTCTGTGTATGGATCGTGTGATGACCGAGGGTTTATCTGAGCCTGAATACACAGCAGATGCAGAAAGAAGAAGCCAGATGGAGTTTTGGTTCTCAGTGTCATGTTTTTGTTGTTGTATTCCCTCATCTTCTTGGTTCATATGGTAAAATGCAGCTTGGTCCCACCGGCTGTGGCTATTTAGGAAAGCATTTAGCCCGGGCAATATGATTCAGCATGAGTGTGCCTTAACACAAACAAGCAAATAAAAAATAATAATAATAATAATAACAACACTACTGTCAGATGTGGGACAGATGGATCAAGTCATGACCTCTAAGCCTAGGGCGAACAGTCAGTCTGCAGCAAAGCTGTGTTTGTGTGTGTGGGGGTTCTTGTATAAGTTATTCAGATGGTTAAAAAAACTATAAAACACAAACTGAACAGACCTGTCCACTAGACCATGCTAATGGCGCCTGAGGTGTCATCATCATTGATTCCTTACAAGCGTGTGCACACGATTTAGAATATGCTATTCAGATGTACTGAACAGGTAGGAGAGGGAATGTGAGTTTAGAGAGTAGCTAGACATTGGTTTAAAAATGTACAGAAAAATGTACATTTTGCAGTTGTGTTGTTTTAAAATATTGTGCTCTTTTCAAACTAAACCTAAACAGGATAATTCTGGATAATTATAATCGGAAGCTCTGTAGTTGTGACCTCTGTAGTTGTGACCTGCAGCAGATTTAAAATCTTTATCACTGGATTCTTGGAATTTGTTTTTGTTGGTTTTAGGTGCTTGAGGGCTTAATGATAAACCTGGATTCATTTCAATCAACAACTTTTACATTTTTGTCCTATACAAGATGTACCCAGTGATAGGTGCCATTTTCTGGATGTATTTGCCCAGTGCCTGAATTGTTCTCCCCTGGATGGACATGAGAACCACCCCCCGACCCTAGTGTTGGATTAAGTGTAAAATTATGAGTGAAGATATACAATGCTTTCCTAAAAAAAAGGACAAAAATCATAGCACTGATTCGGTGGCTTAGAGGTTAGCATGTTCACCTCTCAGCTGGGGATCCAAGTTCAAATCCCCATCTGGTTAAGTTTAAATGTATTTCACCGTGTCCAAGTGGGTTCCTCTTACAGTCCAAAACATGATTTCAAGGTAAATTGGGTGCTCCGCTTAATCATGGATTAATGAGAGAAAAACCCACATTGGTCATAGAACACCGGACATATATTCAGACCTGTGTCTGAAAGCTGCATTTCTTAGAGGTGCTGAAATGTATTTATGTGTAGGGTTTGTATATCTCACTCGAACTCTGTTCATTTTAACCGTTTTTAACAAATCCTTGTTTAACTTTTCATATACATATATATATTTGTTTTCAACCCTTAAGCCATAATGTTTATGTATGAAGTGCAAATCCATTCATAAGGGAAAAAAACTGCCTTTAATTGCATGTATTTATTTACTTAACTGCCGAAAACAACTGGGTTGTCATCAAAACCTTTCAGAAACCTAGCCTCAGGTTGAGAACAACCACAAAGGTAAAACATATTGTGTAGGATTTTTTTTTTACATTATGTAAACAAAGAAAGCATCCCCAACCAAACTGTTCAACACAGAACCTAATGCATGCAGTGATTAAGCCAACAACAAACTCCAGACTAAGAGAAAATGTGACGAGAACAATAAAATGAAAGTTGTATTGCTGTACACAGCTAAGCAGCCAGTGATCTTACTAGAGCCATAAAAACACAAACATTGAAATTCAATTAAGTTTTCACAATCCAGTTTAACTATGTACAGGTGATTTTTAGAGCGAACATGTGCTTGGCTTTTTATTGTTTGGCCATTGTACTTGATTATGAAAAAGTACGTGATGCTGTCCGTGTGATTTATGTGATTCGATTATTGTTTGTTAGTAGGAGAGCATCCAGTGTAAAATACAGTCTACACATTACTGTAAAGATTACATTTACTTGACCTATTCCTTCTGGCTATAATGTTTTTGGAGTGATATAATGCCCAATTAGAATGAATACACAATCCTAAAGCTTCACATTAGACGAAAACATCAGCATGCATCCCATAAATTTATATTGTACAGTTACCTTTCACAGATTGATACCAAAGCTTTCATCATTTTTGTGACACCTCTGCTCTAGGCGATTTCTTTATACTTTATTAAGAATAAGTTTTTTTTTGTTTTGTTTTTTGCACATGTGCACCACTAATATAGAAATCATAAAGTATTGCTGTTTCATACCTTCAAAATCTCCCCTGGTGAGTAATTTGACCCTCTTCTCTTTTCTTCAGACTGTCATTACACAGCCTTTTGATTTCATTTAAGAAAGAAAAAAAAAGTCAGAAATACTTCTGACCTGAGTGAGCACTCATATTTACTCATATACCTAATAATAGTCTGGTCTGCCTTTCACATTCTTCATTATAAAATAAATTGCTAAATAATATAGCCATCTTTTATCCAGATATCTTTTTTTTACTGAAGAATAACATCAGACTTTGTTTGGAGGAGAATGAGCCATACTGAAGGTTATTCTGTTGGTGTATACAAACCAAAAGAAAATGAATATCATAAAGGTTATGGATCAGCTGAATTTGGTATGATGCACCAGGCCTGTTTTTAACTACAAAAAATCAATATGTAAAGGCTATTGCTAGCTTTTGTCATCCAGCTCATTGGTTCATCACATCCTCATGGCAGTCTTGGTCGGTCCAGGTGCAGTGATTTGGAGTTTTCTTTCCATCATGCTTCATCCTTAAAAGTTATGACCACATTATGTCTCTATCCTAATTTGCATAATTATAAAGTGCATTTAAATTCATTGCATCGTTGGTGGGTGTTTACACTGACTCTTTTCACAGAAATTGCTAACCCTGCATAAATAAATTAATGAATTTTGTGAGGGTTTTTTTTGTCTTTTTGCTGTCAGGATCACTGATTTCAGGTTTGCTCCTTTTTTTTCTTTCTACAAGTTGGCGGAGTGACCAATGCAGTTTATTTAAGATGTAGTAATATACAGTGGAATTGACAAGGCATCTGCACAGGGCCCTTTTATATTTTTGGGCTAAACAAAACCAACTTACAACTAACAGAATACGACTCTGATTTTCTACATCTGTTTAAAGGACACATTATCGTGCCATTTTTCATTTAAACCGAATGAATCATTTTACTCATTTTCTTACATAACTTTGTTTTTTGAAGGCTGACATCTTGTAGTGTTTTTGCATACTGTGCTACAGACAAAACCGGATGCCAACTCACATTATTTCTTCATTAGCTGAGCAGTGGAGAATTGAAATTACATCTAAACCGTTTGCTCTCTGGCTCCGCTTCAATAAATCTTTCTCTGTAATGGGCTGAGGAGTTATCTCCTACTCAGGAGACTTGATCGTACATTCTCCTGTGATCTAACCGGATCTCTGATGGGTTTTGGAGGTGCTTTGGAGAGTACTTTTTCTAATCCACTCTCCCAATTACCATGACGAATGAAATGGAGACCTGAGGTCTTTTCCATTTCCTGTCCATTTTAGCACTCTTTCACTTTCTACAGCTCTATCAAGGTGATTTATGTTTGTTTATACATCTGTCCTCAGCTTCTCATATTTCCTGATATACTGCACAGTTGTTCGAGTACCCAAAAATGTTATTCTTTGCATAAAATGTATAATGGTTACACTTAATAATAATCTTAAACATAATCAAAGTAAATGAGATGTTTTTTAATAACAATTTGCAAAGACAGAATAAAACTACGCAAATTTAAACAGTGTGGAAGAGCAGAGCTACACTACTGCTGTGATTTACTGTTTTAGTCACTTTGTAGTTTAAAGCTTGTCATAGTATTTCCATCATACAAACCCCCAGGAGGCTAGACTTTCAATATTTTATCACATGCCTGCTGACGTTAGGTTCCGGGGTTAGAAGACACTAATAACCTGTATGATTTGTGGAGGTGCTGCAGCTCTCTGGTTGAATAAGTTGAAAAAGGGAATTAGTCTCACTGAAGATTCCTTTCCAGAGTCGTAGTGAAAGTACTGACACTTATATATGTGCAATATTTAATGATTTTAAAGCAAACCCTGTGTTTCCACCTGTATGTTTTTATTGGAACCAGACATGTGTAATTAATAAAAAAGTGCGAGCAGATTTAAATGATTGAGCTGTGACAGGTTTAGACCTGATTGGTTTAAAAGACCATATTATTTAGTTACATGGAAATATTTTACTGGAGACCTTATTCATGTTTACGGGACTAGATTGTTGTGTTGCAAAACCACAGCATGTTGCTATCTCAAAAATTTACCAACATGCTTTTTATTATCAAATATTAAAAGCCACAATAGCCTCTGTGCATGCATCACTTTCTCGTTTGGTACAACGGTGGTAGGATGTTTCCGCTGTGCTGTGTTATGGTTGAGTCTATGCTTGAGGGGCCTCTTGGAGTTTGCTAAAGTTTACCAATAACAATGTGCATCGTATCGTCAGAGAGCTATTGTTATTATTGCCAAGTCCAGACCGTTTATTGGTCACCGCTGTGCAATGATGCCACTTTGTTCTGTAATGACATCTGATGTGCAGCGCTTATACAGAGATGGTGCTGTATTAGAAGAGATGTGACCTGTTTTTCTATAACACTCGCGAACACACTCTGGAAGTACTTGTGGTGATAAAATGATCCGTCTTGACCTTAAAACCCCACTGTTTCTGCAATTCTAAGTCCTTTGAAAAGGTGTGGAAGCTCAGGCAAGAATTGGACCAGGTTGATGCCGTGCAGGACGGCACACAGCACACAGGTGGTTAGACCTTGATAAATGCATTGATAGAATGATCCTTTTATCTGTTAACGTCATGTTTAAGAGATGTAAACAGACAGGTGTTAGGTAGAAGGAGAAGTGATTAGCGTAAAGATTGACAAGAATGCAACGAGTTGGCAGTGTTCAGTGACTACCGGATGTTTACGACCATCCTGACTTTTTAGAGGAAACTACGTCATGGCCCGGAGTGCACCATTAGTAATCTAATAAATACAATTTCAACTACAATTTCACTTCTGAGATTATTTACAATAACCCACACCACACTCTCATATAAATGCGCAATATATAATATATACAGTATTTCAATTTCTTTTCAGAAACTGCGTTCTGTAATTTGGCCACTAGTTGACAGTATTCGAATTTTTTAAGAAATCGGAAATCTTTTACATTTAAAAAAAAAACGGACTGGATTATGTTACAATAGTTAGTTAGTTGGGTTGCTTAATGGACAGATTTAACTAGTTTAATGCATAAAGTAAATTGTGCGTAACTTAAGCGCAAATCTTTTTACTTAAAACTGAATATTTGTATCCTTTCTTCAATATTATGCGATTGCATTTCTATAGTTATCGTACATAAACGGGTAGTGCAGGTCAGCCATTTGTCCAGCTGTGACATTGACATTAGTACACACCTCTGACTGTTGATAGACATGCATGATATACAATACAGATGAACATCAAGTACTGTTTAATATAAACAGTGAGCAGATTTCCAAAACTGTGTTCTGTAATTTGCCCACTAAGTGGCAGTATTCGATTATTAGAAAAACCGGTATCCTGTTACTCATCAATCAGTGTTCACTATAAAAACTGGACTGGATGGTTTTAGATGTTGGCATTTCATACTCTAAAGTCGGGGTGATCTAAAGTTGTAATGTACTGTTTTCATTACTTTTGTTGTAATAAACCCTAATCCTTATATTTTGCCTACTGTGCTGTTCTATCTCACATGATTGGCTTTATTATTCTTCAGAGCCTTCCACCCTGTCAGGACATTACACCTTTTTTGTGGGTTGTGTGATTTTATACAATCCAAAAGTAAAAAGTGCATTTTGGGGAAAAAGAGTGGCAATTTATCACCGTAACAATGAGGTGAGATTATGCCATTAGAGAGTCTTTCACTGAAACCTCAGAAATCTTTCCTCAGGGCTCTGAGTCTGATTACAGTTGCAGCAGACAAAGACACCCAGCTATCAAAATGCATTTTTAAACTCCCTGGGGTTGCTTTCCTTCACTGACCCTGGTGCAACCAGGTTTTCTCGTTTGAGTTCTGCTCTGCCAAACATCCATCCAGCCTCAACCTGCAAGAGAAGAGAACTATAAATATGCCATATGGTGACCATATGAGTAACAGGCTCATAGGTAGAAGTTAGATAGAAATTAAGTAAGATAGAAAGCAAGTAAGTCGTGCATGTGGACTATACATAGTTTTGCATTGTGTCATTTTTTAAGTTGCTGACAAGTGTGAGCCACTTTCTTTTGCATTCTTTTCTACTTAATACTTTTTGTGCCATGTTATGTATGAAACATTCAGCGGTTTAATTTTTTAGTTACAAATATTCACTGCATCAGCAATATAATCAGATCTGACCAATCATTACACTGATCATACTGTCTGAAGAAAAGTCTTAGGACATCTTCCAGTTATTGAATTCAGGTGTTTGGTTCTGTGCAGAGTGCTTTACCATAGTTTGCATAACTGTAGATGCCCAAGGTAGACCTTTAATGAAGTTCCTTTTCTGATCCAGCATGGCTGCACGCCAGTGCAATAATCAAGGCCCAGAAGGACATGGTAGAGGAGTTTAGTGTGACGTAACCAACAATGTAGTGTATCAAAGCAATAGGGCACAAGACGGTGGCATTTTTGATTGTTAGAGAAAACGGAAACTTGTTACTTAGGGTCAGTGTTTGCTTTAAAAAGGACTATATTAGACAAGACAAGATTATTAAAGATTTTGCTTTCAATAAACACATATATTAATCAAACCCATTTTTATTATAGTTTTTTTTGTAACCATTTGATAAAAGCAATAAGGCACTCAGAGTTCTGTATCATTGTGAATAAATCACAGGAAAGAGGTGTTATTAGGCATGACACAAAGCGCAATAGCGTTACACCTTTGACAAACACACTTTAATAATAATAAAAAAAAATCAAGGTTTAATTCATAAATGTGTTTATTGAAAGCCAAATCATTAATAAACTGGTCTTTCATGAGGTAAGAACGCTTGACCCTGAGTATCAGGTTTCTCTCTAACAATCAAAACTTCCATCTAGTGTCCAAATTTAAACAATGCAGTTTATTTACAAAAATTAGGAAAAATAATGTATTGTATATGACACATTGATATGAATGTGAAGCTCTCATAGGTGTGTGTTATTGTCAGTAATGTCACGGCTGGACAAGCGGCTAAACCATTTAAGGACTGGAACTACTCGTTTTATAATATATCTTTAAAAATACCTCTAATCCACTTGTATATAAACCCTCCAAAAAATAAAAGTAGTTCAAAGCTTAAACTAGGACACATTATAGTTTGAGGGCGATCCTAAAGTCTGTACCCTCACATAACATTCCTTGGTAATTAATTTTGTAATCCCGTTTTCCTTTCTTTGCAGTGAAGGCTTGATAATTGACTAAGTAAATGCTACAGCACGATTTTTCTCCCTTTCCAGCCCCAGTAACATGAAAGTGCTGTAACAAATGCATTAAATACTGCTTTAAATTTTGATCCTGGTCGGAAAACGTTAAGGTGACGATAGATCCCCAGATAAGATGAATGGCAGGAACTTGTTGCAAAGCATGCAAAGAGAAACGTTAATTGATTTCTCACTGGACATTTTAAAATGAATATCATGCTACATTACCCCACAATCCACCAGAAATACCACATTGCTCAAGTACTTGCTCAAATATACAGCTGTTCCTACACACACACAAACAAGAAGGTCCCAGGTTAGATTTGGGGTGCAACATAAGAGGGTCTTTTATGTGTAGACTGTATATGACCCCTCTGGTGCCCATAGGGGTTCATCAAATCCGGATTTATATCATGTTCCATGGACACGCCAATAGATAAAGAGGAGAAAGTAAATTGCCTGTGACCATATTGCTTGTAACCGTTCCTGTCGAGAAATAGCTTTTGATGCAGTTTGGTTATTTCATCCATCCATCCATTATTTTCCACCTAATCTAATATTAGGGTCAGAGAGGGGATTCCCCATGCCCATCCAGGCGCTGGGCAGACATTGTATATCCAGGAAAGGGTGCCAAGTTTGGTTATTTACTTCCTAAATAAGTAACAGTCATTTTGACACCCAGATTTTGTTGGGTTAATTAATCACTGGCTCTATTACTCTATACTATGTAAGCACATATTGGATCATCATTTTGTTTTGTTTGCTGCTTTTTGGTCTGATTGCAAGTATTATTTTTGGATGTTTTTTCCGACTTGGTGTACAAAGGCTTTTGGAGAAAAGGCTCAGACATCCATCTTACATTTTAATTACTGAAGGAGGGTCATTTATTTGTACTGATCTGATCAGCTTTTGCTTTGTTTCTTATGCTTGGTGAGCAGTTCACTGATACTGCTCAACTCTTATCTAGATCCTCATTACCACAGGCTGTGACCTGACCATTGCACCGCCTTTCTCTCTCCATAATTACCTGTCAGACTCATTAGAACCTTTGTTGTTTTCTGTAGAAAAAGGTCCTAGCTCTGCCCCAATGCCCAGGCTGAAATTAAGTATTTCGGCGAAAGGGCAACAGACACCGTACTTTGTGATGAAGGTTTATAAATGAAATCATACCGTTTTTTTGTACTGTACATCATTTATGTTGTCCGGACAATCTGAGGTGCTCTTTGAGCAAACTTTCTGTAAACGCTTTAGAATTTAAATCAAGATTTTCAAGATATTCTGAATGAATATTATCATTTTATCTAAATCATTTGTATTTTGCTAAATTCTAAAATTTAGCAAAATGTTAAACCATACAGCTTATCAAATCAAGTTTTAAATCCAAATTTGTGTTATACTGTATATTCTGCAGTATGACTAAGGGCTGAGACTCTTCACCGACTTTTCCTTGTTAGTGCAGAGAGTCTTGAGTCTAAAGATACCAACATGTCACTCTCGTGTCACTGTCACTGCTGTGCTGAAAATGCTCTACCTCCAGGTTCTCTGCTCAAAATGCGAAGCACCACATGGACTTTACTGGTGGTATAATTAGCCAAGGCTTTGCAAGGTGGATGACTGAAATTCGGAAGTAAGTTATTATTCTTAATTCTAACCCAGCACCAGCTTTTTAAAGTAAAAATTAACGGCCGGAAAAACGACAGGGTTGGAGAAAATTTGATTCATACAGTACACCAGATATGTTATCAATTAAAATCAAATCAAAGTTTATTCATCACATGCATAGTTATATAAGGTACAGCGAGCAGTGAAATGCTTTTGTTGTTCCCCACAATTAAAAGAAAAAGTTTAAATGAAGAATAAAAATAAATAAATTTCCCTTCAAGGAGTGAAAATATCTTCCTGATGACAACAGAGTAAATATATATTTTTTTATTAGGATGACTGAGGTCCTTTACAATCTTTTTGGCTTTGGACCAGCACCGCTTCTTGTAGATGGTCTGTAGGTCTGAAAGTGGTACCCGGGTGGTGTACTTAACCGACCGTAACCCCCC
>JAOUQT010022554.1:0-11733 GCA_025769995.1 Xyliphius kryptos
CCCGCTATTTACCTCCCCCCCCCCCCCCCATCCCCCATTTTTTATACGATTTCTAACTTTTAGGTCGAATCGGTAAAAAACTATTTAAAAAATCCTTAGATTTACAAATGTCTGTGAATGCCACGAGGTAATGACTTTGCTAGCTGAATGTATGGAGACCATGAAGACCAAAAAATGATAAGTGCTTCCCTTCGTCCGGCTACATTGATTTTTCTGATTTTTAAAACACAGTCTGGTGAATGTTATTTAAACAGCCGCTAAGAAACTATTTCACTGATTTAACTTTAATAATCACATTTTAGGATGCTGCACATTTTTAAGTGGTGAATCCAAGCGTCAATTACAGGAAACCGTGGCTTATTGGTGAAACAGTTCCAGCCTCATTGCGACAGAGAAACCCAGCGCAGCCATAGACCGACTTTCAAATAAGCACATGTAAGAACAGAACAGCTACGCTTGTACAGTCAGAAGTCTTTTACAGTTCGCCATAGAAACGAGATCAGGTCATCACAATGGGCAGTTCCATCAGGCTTTTAAACTCACTCGTATTGTCCTAGGTAATCTGAGGCGCCTTTGTTCCTTAATTTTCCAGCCCACAGAACAATGTGATTCCTTCGGGCCTGCAGGGACCTTTGTGTCTTAATTAACCATGCTGATGCCAACATGGCATCCATCTTCACATAATGAGACTGTTGGCATGGGAGTGTGAGACTGTGTTGGCTGCGTGTTTTTTTTTATTAAATAAAATATCCGCTGTATGTTTAATATGTCTGTTAGAAGGTCTGTAAGTTGTCTGTAGTTCATGTGTAAACATCCAAATAAATACAATATTTACAAACTGGTGACTTGTTGTAAATTAAAAAGCCGTTTGCACTTTATTAGAACCACCTCCTTGATTCAATGCTCATGGTCCATTTTAGAAGCTTTAATTATCATGTATTTACATTATATTTAGTCATTTAGCAGACACTTTTATCCAAAGCGACATATGTGAATTACACCACAAGTCATTATTTAAAAAAAACAAAAAAAAAAAAACAGATACACTGTAGTACCATCAACCCGTATCTGGCTCTTTTTTATTATTTTTTTTTTTGTTAGCAAGTATCTGTGGAAAAGGTGTGTTTAGAGAAGTTTCTTGTAAGTGCTGAGTGACTCAGCCTTAGGGATGGTGTTGTAAAGGTCGTTCCTCCATTTAGCAGTGGTGAATGAAATGGAGTGAGATTTTGCGCCTTGGTGAGTTGAAATCACCAGGCAACATCCATCACTAGAGGGCAATGAACGAGTTGGAGTGTATTTAGTAAAGATGGATTGAAGGTAAGAGGGGCAGATCCAGAGACTGTCCTGTAGGCCAGAGTCAGGACCTTGTACTGAATGCAAGCAGCTACAGGAAGCCACAGGAATGTAGTGACATGTGTTCGCTTTGTCTGGTTGAACACGAGTCGGGCTGTAGGGTTTTGAACCAATTGTCCCAACTTGGTTGGGGTTAGAACACAGGATTAATACAGTACCCTGGAGCAATGAGGGTTAAGGAGCTTGCTCAAGGACCCACATTGGTAACTTCCATGGACATGGTATTTGAACCCACAACCTTTAGATTGATAGCCCAACACTAAGCTACCTCTCCCTCCCCTTGTCTGCTTGGGTTTCCTCCGGGTTCCCCGGTTTCCTCCCACAGTCCAAAAACATGGATTCAAGGTAAATTGACTGCTCTAAATTGCCCCATATAGTCTGTTTGTGTGAGTAAGTATGTTCCCCGGGATAGATTGGCGCCCTGTCCTATAAGTATTTGTCTAGCGCCTAAGACGTTCTCCTTTGGGTGGGCATGGGAAACTCACCCGCAACCCAAGTACAGAATTAAGCGAAAGTTAATGATTAAATAAATGGATGAATGATTTTACATGGGTAGGAAACTGATAAATATCAACTCTATTTTCAGCTGACAGCTTTTCTTATTGCACCTTTAACGTTCTGTGCTGTTAAGCCCTGGAGCTGGTCATGTTTTTCACAATCGTCTTTGCACATAATGCCTAATGTGAATGATGCAGTCGTAATGCATGATGTTCGGGAACTCTGCATTACCTTTACAACGGTACCTTTTTCTCCGCCAAAAAACCCTTTGTTTGCTTTTGGTGTTTTAAGTCCTCCTTAAAAAAAAGACTGCTGTTTTTACTAACCTGACCTAAACTTTCAGGCTTTTCCCGCTCTAGTGCGCTTCCCTGTGTATGGTTAATATAGCAGCTTGAGTGACATTTTTGAAATGTCTCTCAAGATTGTGCCCTTTTTGCCGCCGCCACAGTCAACCCACAAATAAGACACATGCAGGAAAAACACACAATAGTGAAACAAAACATCTTACCCCATTTACTGTGAAAATCATTTATATATTTTTTCTCCTCACCTTCACTGCGTCTGATAATTTAACTGTAAAACTGAGTTTCCATGTCCTTCCTGTGTCCCTGTGGGTTTCCTCCGGGTTCTCCGGTTTCCTCCCACAGTCCAAAACCATGGATTCAAGGTAAAGAGAATGATCTAATTTGCCCATAGTGTGTGTTTGTGTTTGTGTGACACTCTGTGCTGGGTGTATCTGCCCAGTGCCTGAAACCTTCTCCCCCTAATAGGCATGGGCAGTTTCATGGTCCAACCCCTGTAGTTCTTATAGTCTGTCTGTTTTCTTTGTACTCAGTTAATTCCATTTACTCTGTTCACCATAAAGCTATGTACCAAAATAGGAAGAGGAGATATTATTTAAGTGGATAATGTGGTGGATGATTCCTAGCACTGTGTTTGCAGTTCTGGCACCTACAGTGTCCGCTGTTTTTGTCCATTCAGTGTCAAAAAGGTTAACCTTATTTCTCTAACTTGAATATGTATGTTTTTTATTCCTTGTTATTTTTTTAACTTTTAGTATTTAATAAAGTGTTCCTACAGCATTTATTATTATTTTATGTAACAAAGAAAATTTATTTTAAATGAAATACCATGTACTTTACTAGTTATGGGCTGTCAGGGCCTTCAAATCCTTCTCTAAAGTTGTAATGATATCTGAATCACAGACAGATGTTAATTATATTTTGTCCTTGAGTACTTAATAATTCTTAATTTAACCAATCATATTTCAGCATCATTTGTTGCCAGGTTTTAGATTTTTTCATGCCAAGTTATCAGGATTTAATCAGGACTTTTGGTGATTGTATTTTCATAAATAATTTTGCAACTTTATGCGATTATATGTGTGGCTACAGGAATGTAGGGAAAGAAGTACGAAAAATGACTGGTGACAGGACTTAACGGGTTCATAATTTTATTTACTCATTATTTCATTTCATTAAAACGCACATGTTGTTTGATGGTATCTGCCTGTCACTGCCTGCCCCTTTAACCTGCACCGCTGCATTACATGCACTACTAATGCCACAACTCCTTATACTGCATTTCTGCATAATAAAATGTTCTAATAGCCATAAAATAGTTATTGACTAGTGGATTTATAAAGACAGATCATTACTGAAGGCCCAGGAGTGAAATGCATGTTCCACCACTATTCTTTACAAATACATCACAGACAGTGATATTACCATGTATTAAAAAACCTGCTCTCTAATGCAATGAAATATTGAGTCCATATGAGTCAGCAATGCAAAGCAAAAAATCAGAAAAAAAGAGTTCACATTAAGCATTAATATGGTGTTAACTGTCTGGTGGTGTGACATTGTGACATATTTTTGGTGCTATATGGGATATATGGAAATATTTAAATACACAATGATCTGTTTTTTGAATGTACTCAGCATAGTGCAATAAAAAAAAACATCAAGGGGTAGGTATGCTGAAGAAAACTATCATGTTAAAAGAGAGGTGACTTAAACTGACAAAAAAGTCAGGCTATCATTTTGTAGAACTGAGTGATAAGAAGAGCATCTCAGAATGCATGACACATACAACCTTGATGCTGGGTTGAACGCAAGATGAGGCACAACCCAGTATTAATATAGTGTCCCTAATAAAGTGCTCAGTGTGTGTAAAAAGGACAAGACTCAATCTGTTTATCCAATGAAACTATACAGTGTTTTGGTTTAATGAAATGCAGCTGACATTGGGGGCAATTTAACTTTCACTGCGGTAAAATATTGCTCTGACATCAAAGTAAAGTTGAGTGAGAGCAATGATGCCATAGACATAAATGAAAAATATATTCCCATCTATCCATCCATTATCTTCCACTTATTCCTGGGTGGCAGTGGGGTTTCCCATGCCCATCCAGGGAAGAACATCTCGGGTGCTAGGCAGATACACCCAAGACAGGGTGCCAATCCATTGCTGGGCACACACTCACTCATACATCCACACACACAAACGATACAGGGCAATTTAGAACATTAAATTTACCTGGAATCCATGTTTTTGGACTGTGGGAGGAAACCGGAGAAAGCCTATGCGGAGAACATAGAAACTCCACCCAGATCGGGACTCGAACCGGGAACCCCCATCACTGAGAGGCAAACATGCTATACCCACACAAGTTGCTCAGGTAGTGCAGCTTATTCAGGATGGCACATCAATGCCAGCTGTGGAAAGAAGGTTTGCTGTGTCTGTCAGCAGTGTCCAGAGCATGGAGCAGATACCAGGAGACAGGCCAGTAAACCAGGAGACATGTAGGGGGCCGTAGAGAGAACATCCACCGCCTCATCAGGAGCATGCCCAGGCGTTGTAGGGAGGTCATACAGGCACGTGGCGGCCACACACTCTACTGAGCCTCATTTCAACTTGTCTTGA
This sequence comes from Xyliphius kryptos, assembly GCA_025769995.1. Taxonomy (NCBI): domain Eukaryota; kingdom Metazoa; phylum Chordata; class Actinopteri; order Siluriformes; family Aspredinidae; genus Xyliphius; species Xyliphius kryptos. The sequence goes on from JAOUQT010022554.1 coordinate 4,777, forward strand.
GAAATTTTCACTTAAGTTGGATCATTTCATTTAGAGTATGATTCCAAATCCAGACATCCATGGGATAATCATTTTAATTTACATTTCAATCAGTTTTATATTATTTTGTCCTCAACGCATTCCACTATCTACTAAAAAGATTTTATAACTAAAATATTTTATTCATGGAGAATGTTATTTTAGTGTTCCCTTTATTTTTTGAGCAGTGTAGCATATAATAAATATTACACGTACATACACTGCCTGGCCAAAAAAAGGTCACGACATGGACTTAACTCGGATTTGGGTTTGCTGCAGTAGGTCTGGTTTGGGTTCAGCAAGAATGAGTTCAGCTGACTGCCTGAATATACCGAACCTCCAGGTCACTCCAATAATGGATTTTTTATGATGGATTTTCTTATGATCATATCATATTATGTATCATTTAAATATTTCCAGATGATTAAAGATCGAAACCAGACACAAACTGCACCGATCATTTGTTTCTGTTTAGAACAGTTGTATAAGAAAAAAAGCAGGATGCATATTAAGTGTCTGCAATGTGGAAAGATTTAAAACTAGAAGGGGAAAAAAGGAAAAGAAAACACTTTCAGCTACCACTTCTGATATCTTCAACATTTGCACTGGAGGGGTTGGGCCACAGCACATAATAAAGGATGCTTTAAAAATTACATCTTCAATCTTACATTGAAAGAGGAACTATGCCAAAATAGCAATAAGAGCATACCTAAAACCATCACATTGGTGTACAGGATCGTTGCTGTGGTAAAAACTACACGTTGTTATTATTATAGTTCTGGGGACAACTATCATTCTAGGGTTACCGATGCTAAAGAAACCAAAAAACATCATCATTTAAAAAATAATAGTTTAAAATTAGGTTAGTTTTATAAATGAGTTTATACACAGATCTCAGAAAGAGACTTGTAATTATTTGCAGCTAGCATCGATTTTTCTTTTTGATGTGGTTGACTGTAGGCAAACTTGCAGGTACATTAACAAAAACCCCAGCTGATTTTGTTAATGTGGTGGTGGTGTAATGGTGTGCTTTATGCCGGTGCATGTGGATCAGACATAACAGTGCTGCTGGAGTTTAAAACAGACTAACGAGCCTTATTGGTTTTCTCTACAATTCAGTTCAGAGATAACTAATCTGTTGTTGCTTCGGTTCCTGCAAATCAACCTTGAATTTTTCATTAGTGTGTACAGTATACCGGTGGATGGACATTTTTGGTTGGTGGATAGCTCACAGTACCGCAATGGAATTGAAGTGTTTCAAAACTTTATCTGCACTGCTGAATCTGATCTACTCTGACAATTGGAGACAATTGTTAAAGAATCAGACTAGCAACCCGAAGGTCCTCGGTTCGATTCAAGGTCCCAGCAATTACTATGAAATGCCCTTGGGCAAAGCACCCAATCACAATTACTTCCCAGGAGCCCAAATACAAGGTTGCACAATGCTCTGGGCATATTTGCTCACATTAACAGTGTGAGTATGTGTGTTTTATTGCACAGAAAAGTTAAATGTGGAGGACAAATTTCTCTTTGTGTGACCCACATTTTAAGATGATGTGTTTAGAGCCAAGTCAAAGGGGGCAGTCGTAAGCACAGCCCCCAACCCCAACTGCCTCCTGCGTGCCGTGTACAAGGCTGCCCACAATTCAGGGCACATGTGCTTACCTTGAGTGTGTGTGTGTTCACTGCTGGGTTAAATGTGGAGGACAAAATCCTCTGTGTGCAAGTACAATACACAAAATAAATCACTGTATCTTGCCGTTAAGTGAAACAGATGTGTCCATTAACACGAAGCTGTGTCCATTAAAGTGGACAGTAAATGTAATTTTAGTAATGATAAGTAAAAAGGGTGTAAATATTATTCGACTTGATTTAATTTATTGATACATCTGCAAGAGTATCGATTAATGTGTTTAAATTGCCACCTATTCAGTCACCTATTTTTAAAATCTGCTCCAACTTACATATATGACCTACTCCAAAGCTGCAGGTGGCACTACATAATTATTTACAAGAGGAATAAGGCAAAGGAAGTGAAATGTTGCACACTCAAAATACGGAATCCTCCATTTAATATTTAAACGTTGCATCAAGTATCAAACTAGGATGCAACTTCCATAAAAAATATTTCTCCAAACACCATCCCTGTTTACAAAACCCACGCTTTTTAGAATTTTTAGATACACAATAGTCTGTGACTACAAAATGGCTGTGAAATATACATTTGTAATACATTCAATATTTAAAATTGTATATTGTTTAATACAGAATATACACATTTCCCAAATTAAAAATGTTTAACTGTAGAGATCAGTTTTGGGTTTGTTGTCTTTCATTAATAGTGAATACACTCGACCTGCACAGTAACCATTAAGACTTATTACTTTTTTACATTTTTATTACTATTTATTCTATTGTACCTTATTTGACTCTTTTTCGGAGTAAATTCTATTGACGGTGTGTTGATCACGACTGCTATAGTCTGATAAAGAGTGTGTGAATAGAATACTGTTTGCCCAGTGATGGATTGGTGCCCTGTCCTGGGTGTATCTTCCCAGCACCCGAGACATTCCCCCCCTGGATGGGCATGGGGAACCCCACCACGACCATCATAAAGGAATAAATGGAAAATAATGGAGGGATAGATCGTAATTATAAACGTATGCAATCATATCGTGTGGAATTCGTACGTATCGAAAATAATCCAATTGGGTGGCTTGAAGAATCTGAATTTATTTAGTTTTCATGCTTAGAACATTTGATTTCTCCAACAAAACGAAAAGGCCTGAGAATCCCCGTTGTCCTTAAAGCACAGTGACGGACTGTTCCTCTTATGTAACGAACCATAAAACAAAACTCGTCTAAACTTCAGCACACAGTATAAAACAATATTTAATCCTGGCTCCAGAAAGCACATTGTTAAAGAATGCGTACAGTACATAATTATAAACGCACTAAATGAAGCCATATACCTACGGCACTACATTACCCATAATGCCCCCCATCCTAACTAGCAAGCTAACGTTGGTTGTATTTATTTGGTCATTTAGCAAAAAGTCTATAGAATATTATCAAGTTATAAACTGATTGATATTATGCTCACGGCGTTGTGAATGCCAAACAGAAAAAATAAATTTGTCTAATTATATTACCTGTATAAACTGTATAAATATTAAACTATCCGGTAAAAACATGGCCGCTGTCAGAAAAACGGGGAGTAGCAAGAAAATCAGAAAATACTATTCTTTATGAATTAACGGCATAGTTGTTACACTTACCCTTAAAACTCTAAACATGATTCCAACACGTCTAACACCACAAGGACACCAGCACCCGCTTCCGAGCTGCAGAAGGTCTTCTGATATCCGGTTTACCAGAGCAGCAGGTTACCAAGTGTCTCCATCTAGCGGATGAGTGTGTGCATTGCTTCATACATTTTCATACCAGTTAATACTTCAGGGTAAAGTTTAATAAAAAATAATAAACACAAGCTAAGTACTTACTTCCTCGTTGTGAAAACATGTTTTTGTCGAACATATTTACCTGGTAGCGGTGATACCATGATCAATAAGTTGTTGGGGGAGTCACAGACTTAAGGTCAATGAACCAGCCTTGTGACCTGAAGATCCCCAGTTTGATCCCCTGGCACTGAACACTGAACACCAATTGCCCACGAGCGCACGTAAACAGGGATGCCCTGTATATGGGGAGCTGTGTATGTATGGACACACCACTTTTTTGCTCCATTTCCCATAAAGATGGAGAAATAATTATGTGATTTTTGCAGATTATTATAAACATATCTCAGCTCACTTACGTTTTTTTAGTAAAACTAGTAAAACATACTAAATCACTGCAATCAACACACAAACACACCAATGTTTTAAAAGGTGTAGTCATATGAACAGATAATTCCTTCCAGCCATCATCTTCCGCTTATTCCTCTACCAGGGTCACGGTGGGGAGCACATCACACTATACATGGCAATTTAGAGCATTCAATTTACCTGGAATCCATGTTTTTTTACAGTGTGGGAGGAAACCGGAGAACCCGAAGAAAACCCACGTGGATACAGGGAGAATATGGAAACTGTAAGGGTCGTGTTGGGGTTCCCCATGCCCATCCAGGAAAATGTCTCAGGCGCTAGTCAGATACATCAGGACAGGGCGCAAATCCAACGCTGAGCACACACTCACTTACATAGCCACACACACTATACAGCATTTATTTTACCTGGAATCCATGTTTTTGGACTGTTGGAGGAAACCAGAGAACCCAGAGAAAACCCACACAGACACAGGGAGAACTCCACCCAGATCGGGATTTGAACCAGGAATCCCCAGCTGAGAGGCAAAAGTGCTAATCACTAAGCCACTGTGCCACCCAAGCAAACATCCTGCATTTAATTGATCTGTTCTAACTAGAGCTTTAAGAAAACAATCCTCCCATAATTTTTATATACAGTGATGCCTGCTTTCAGAACATTATAAACACATCACTAAGACCAAGGTACGTGATAAGGATCTAAATGATGTTTATGGACTGGTTGCTTTGTGTCTGTTGAAAATGCATTCTTTGACTTGAATAAAACAGATGATTACAATAAACAGTAGACAGAATGATAATACAGTATTATGCAGACAGTAAATGTAAACTGCCAAGGACATGCTCCAGATTGAAATGCAGCTTTAACATTTCCAGAGTTAGAACAAGCAAAACCAATAAAACACCCAAAAGCATTGACTGCGGCATTTTCATTTTTTATTCAAGTTAAAGTGAAAAAGGTAAACAGACAGTGTGATTTTTATTTAATAATGCAGTTTATAGGTCCAATCTAAATTAAAATATTCCTCACACAAACGTAACTATTCTATTGACTAGTCTGCTGTCTTTATACTAAAGTCACTAGTAATTAACAATATTTAAAGACTACAGGTGTTACCTTTGCGTTGGACCAAAGTAGTTATAACAAATGATTTACTATGTATTGAGTTAAACTTAGAAGAATATAAACTAGCTTACAATACTAGTTTTGAGTAGTTATATACAATAGTAATGGATCAGCAGCATATACAGTATAGCATAGCTTAGCAGCATTTTTGTTCTCATATAAATGAAAAAAAATCTACTTTGAAAGAGAATAAGACTATTTAGTGACTGTTTGCGCAAACGGTGCAGACTGTACAGCTTTCCCAGGTACTATTATAATTTTGCTTGATTTAATGCAAATTATTAGTCAATTTTTTTCAAACAAGTTGTATGCAGCTGCAACTCATGCAACAATTTTGTAAAACAATTTTACTAATTTCAATGTCAACCATAAGTTCAAGAAGTAAAAACTGGAAAAATAACATGTTGCAGTATCATCATGCACTCCATTAGAAGCTTAATAGCCAGAAGAAATTAAAGAAATAAATATAATAAATAAAAATATGAAGCGAAAAGGCTAGTTAAATGAACCACATTTACATAACGCTATTTACATATTTTTTAGTTAAGCTGCCACTATGAGTAGGTTAGTCCTAAGGAAAGACAAAATGTCCCAAAAGCATCAGGTGCTAAATAGAGCACCTCTTTATTTAAAGGGAATATTTGTGGTTTTGAAGCTGGTCTCATATTAAATCACAGAAATTGTTTATTGCACAACAAAATTTATAACATTGTAGAAAAATATAAGCTTTAAGAAGAAGATTTAGTTTATTTTATGCTCTATTCTTGGCAATAGTGAAATTCCGTAGCAGGTGTCTGGGCTTTGCATGACGCTGTTCAAAAAGGTCACTAACTAATGCAAATGTAATTGAATTATTTTTGCATTAAATTAGAAAAGTAATTTATTTTATGGTACAGCTGCATTCAATAATATTAAAGCCATCCTCCAATAAAGTACTGTCCAATGGCCCTATTTTACTGTATTTTTGGAATTACCATTTTTTTATACCGCTTTTTAACAACCTACTGTATATTAAAAAGTAAAGAGGGCAATATTGAAAATCTTTGAATAGTCATGCTACACAAAACAATGCTTAAAAGTGAAGCGTGATTTTACAAACCTAAAAGAATATTCTTGTAGAAGGTAACAGCAATTTTTTAAAAAGGAATGACATAATCGAGTAAGCGGTATCTGTAAATTACTCAAGCACATCACTGTCACTGCTGTCGTTGCCATATTTATGGTGAACAATCAAAATGAGCAGACCCATGATGAGGCACAAACAACCCACAATGATGTAGGCAATGCCCAGGAACGGATTCTTTCCCCCCATCCAGGAGATGTTGCTTAGAACCACTTGTTTGCGACCATCAAAACTAATTACCGGGTAATCTGGGTACAGGTTTGTTAAGGAACACGAGTATGAACTGTCACACATTAAATTATTTTCTGCTTAATCTGCTTAAAACTAGTTTAGCATGTGGGGGGTAGTAGGGGTGCCCATGCCTATCCGGGGAGAACGGTTGAGGTGCTGGGCAGATACACACCCAAGACAGGGTGCCAATTTATTGCTGGGCACACGCTCACTCACACACGCACACACACACACACACACACACACACACACACACACACAATACAAAGGGGCAATATAGAGAGGGGCAATTTGAAGCTAGTTCACACAGGTAGAACATGGAAACCACCAAGATTGGGATTTGAACCTGAATCCCCAGCTCTAAAATGTACTAACCACTACAACACCGTGCCTTCCGGTACGGATATATGGTTGTACACAAAATTTGATGTTTGGCACCGCTGATTAGAATACAGTAAAACATACATTTTCAAAGATAGCTTCACATTTTATTCTACAATTAAAAGTAAAAAGTCAAAATTGCTTTAACAAATTGCAAAAATTTTACCTGCATACAGCGGCACGGTGGCTTAGTGGTTAGCACGTTCGCCTCTCAGCACTGGGGATTCCCGGTTCGAATCCCAATCTGGGTGG
>JAOUQT010022563.1:0-11733 GCA_025769995.1 Xyliphius kryptos
TTCATTTATTTTCTTACTCTAAATTCCCCATGCCCATCCAGGCAAGAATGTTTTGGGCACTGGGCAGATATACCCAGAACAGATGATTTGAAAACAATATAAAAATTAATTCGGCATTAAGTTAAAACACCAAAACTATAAATCACAATATGGCTGTATAAGAAAAAATATAGGTATAATCAGAACTCAAAGGTATGGCTTTTTGCAACTGAGAGGTGAATAATGTTAACAGTGGAATTCCTGTCCTGCGCAGTGGAGAATTTGATAATGTAAAAAAAGTTAAAATGCAACAGTGATTGCTCTGAACTTTATATATTTAATATGAACATATTATTTTTCGAGAGAGGTTTTACGTAATTTAAAAACTAAAATGAAAATATGGAATAAAAATAGTGTGAGTTGTGACAACTATGTCCACACAGTTGCTTTTTCATGTGAATTTATCAGTTTTCCAAGGAAGTTTTAGATTTGTATGTACTCGCAAAGACCCCAATCTATCCAAGGTGTTGCGTTTGATGGCGACAGCAAACGAACAATCAAAAGTAGGAAATTGAGAACCCATTAGTTTTTCCATAGACATGGTAGGTAATCACAGAGTCAGGTTTCAGCAGAGACCCCGAAGTGGCACTGGAGGCATCTTGCATTTAATGGCAATATCAAACAAACAAGCAAATTTTGGAACGTGCAGTTAACCAAGTTAATCTTTTCAAGGACATGATGGGGAATAAAGAAGCTGAGTTTCAGATCTGCAGGTACTTAAAAAGTGGGAGAACTACTGATGAGTAAGTAAGTCAATAAAGGCTTTGGCGTTTAAAAGTATAGTCAGATGTAAAACAATGGACCACAAGATTTGAGTGTCATTCTGTAGCTCTCATCATATTTGGTTCTTTTTGCCAAATAATTTTCTGTGTCAAAAAATAGATAAGGTTTTGAAAAATCACATTCTGTTACGAAAAAAAAAATCTGGAACCTGAAACTTCTGAACTTTTCCTCTATGTACATTTTATGTCCATCACAGGATTCTTCGAATTACAATCGGATTTAGTAATTGTACTACTGATATGGTAGCATGCAAGCTAAAGTTAAATTTATTCAATGTCAGTTCTTCTTGAGAAAGGTGAGCTATTTCCATTGTATTACTTTGTGGTTTTACTTTCATTGTTTAATGACAACAAAAGCATTAAAATACATATGTGAAAATCACACAACTACTCCCATTCTCTGCTTTTTACAAAATTCAGCTAGGTACTGAATTATGATGTTTTTGATAATTTTCTAACTGACAAGCTAAATGATATTTATTTTTACAAAGCTAAAAAAAAAACAATTGGATTACTACATTTACTAGCCATTTTTTTTTTTTTTTAAAAAGCTGTCTGTCAAATAGCAGTATAAAAAAGCAGTATAAGGTAGTTTTGAAGTCTGGCTTAAATCTAGCTTTAAATTTGGCTAAGCTGCTTGTCCAGTAAATGTTATAATCAACTTCTCTGTAAACTTTAATTATGTATGTTACATGTATTGTTTTGCTTTTTTTACTTAATCAAAAATACAGTTTGATATCTAAAATGGACAATCTAAAAATAATTTATTAAAATGAATAAAAGAAGAACTATGTTTTTGCAAATAAAAGAGAAGTACTAAGTAACAAGACCAACTGATGGCTTTTATTACTCTACAACTGTTTTCGTTCAGTAATTTTTGCAACAGGCCAATTTCTTGAGTTTGTATTGTGTGAACAAATGACCCCAAGAAGTTTATTCAGCCAGGAGACCTCTGATGATGAAACTAGACTGATTGTTGGTTGTGAAATTTAAAAAGCAGCAAAAGAATAAAAAAAAAAAATCAGTCTTACCCTCAAAGAGTCCAACTGTTGATTGATGACCTCTGTCTCCATGCCAACTGGTTCTTGTGATTCCTCCTGCTCCTCGGCTTCAGCTAGATTTCTTGTAAAAGTCATCAGCTCCTGATTAAACTCCTCTAGATCTTTCAGTGTATCCTCAACCAGTTCCTTTCTTCCCATAGCTCTGTCCATCAGCTTGCCACTTTGCTTACTTAGTGCCTCAAGATCTCGTTTCAGGCCCAATAGGTCTGGTGAAGCCGCTGTCTCAAGCATCTTTTTACAGTTGTCTGTAGCCCTGGCAGTGTTTGACATCAGTCCCTGTAATTTTGTTAAAAAGTTTTGAATGGTCCCTTGTTGATCTTGCAAAGTTTTTAAGTTTCTTCCCACTGGGACCATACTGTCCAATTCATCATCCAGGTCTGCAAAGCTGCTGAACATCTCCCGAATGGCTTCCTGGAACTGGCCGATTCCCTGCAGTTTGTTCTCCAGCATGAAGCAATTGTCCTCAATAGCTTTCTGAATAGAGGCGTGCTCTTTTTCCAGATTGTCTGCTTGTAGAAGGAGGTCAGTTACTCCTTTAGCCTCTGGTACATCTAACACTAAATTTTGAGCTATGTTCTTGAGATGTTTAATTTGAGACTGGGCACCTTCTAAAGTCTGATGCTGTGCCTTCATGTTGGTTAGGTTCTTGTTACTATAAGCTTGGGTCCCAAGCTCAGACTGGCATGCTAGCTGTTTTCTGGCTCCATCCAGTTGGCCGTTAAGCTCCTTCTGTGCATCAATGAACTCTTTTAACTTTTGTGAGCTCTTCTCAAGCATTATCTTTTTGAGCTGCAGACTTTCTGTCAAATTTTCCATGTTCATGCAGATAACCCTTTTCTCTTCCTTTACAACTTCCACATCGGCTGTGACCACATCAAGAAGGCTATCTGCCGCTGCATTCAGCAATTCCACCTGTCCTCTGTGCTTGTCCACGTCCTTTAGAATTAAATTAACCTGAGTTAGAGAGTTTTCAAATTCCAGAGGATTCACACTAGACAAAGCACTGCTCTCTCTGCTTTCACACTCCTTAATCCAGGAGCTCAACCCTTCAACATGTTCTCTGAACTTCCTGGCCCTCTCCACAGCAATATTGAGCTTCTCTGTGCGTTGGGACACATTCTTCTTCACCTCCTCCCAGTTAGACTGTAGAGTTGAGAGTTGACTTTGAAGTGCCACTTTTTCAGGTCCCTCAGTTTTCTGTAAAAGAGCTTCTCCGTCACTCATTATAGTGCTGTAGGGTTGCTCTTTTTCACCCAGTGCCTCCTGCACAGCACTGTGCTTCAGTAAACTTTTTTGCAGAGCATCCTCTTTGGCTGAGATAGGCTCCTCCATTGCCCGTTTCTGGAGCTTTTGGTCAAGCCAGTCCTGAAAGTCCTTGGATGTGCGGTAGAATTCCTGAGCGCTGACAAAGGTTGAATTTAGCTGCTGTATCCATTTTCCTGAAAAACAATTTTCAGGAAAATTATAATTTGTGTAATATGTGGTGAAAATAGCACACTCTTGAATGTGTTATTGTAAATAAATATTTTTCTTAAATGTGTTATTGTAAATATAGCAAAGAACTATTTGTCAACATAATACAACAAACCTGCTTTATCCTCAAGTAGTTTAAAGGGTTTGGAGACACTTTCAAGCTGTCCTGTGAGACTGGCTCGGAGATATTCTTCTGTCACTAATGCTGAAATATCAAAGCAGAGTTCTTCAGCCATTTTGAGCCTTTTCCTTTCATTGCATAGTTCCACCAGAATAGCATTAGCAGCTTCCAGCTGCTGCTTGACAGCATCAGGTTGGGTGCTGAGGCTCTGCTGGCCAATGAGCTGTGACTCCAGTATGACTACGCTCTCACTGAGTCGATGTAAAACTTCCTGAAATTGAACGGTTTTTCCCACGGCTTGTTCAATGAGAGAATCACGCTGAGATAGCTGGTTGGTCAGTTCCTGCCACTTCTCGTTAATAGTAGCAAGTTGTTCCAACACTTTCTGTCCTGCTGGGTCCTGTGTTCCTGAGGCTGTGCTGAGAGCCACAGCTGCCTCATTCAGCTGCTCATACTGAAGTCTGCGACCTTCAAATTCCTTAAGAAGTATCTAAAAGAAGATCCATTTAGAAATATATTTACATTATATACACCATTTAGTACATCACATTTACTTGGTTTATTAATGTTATCTCATCTTAATCATCTACTAGAGTTCCCTACACCATTTGACTAAAACCTTCAGTCCCTCTCAGAACATCTGGGCGCTGGGCAGATATCAGGACATGAGTGTGTACCCATAGCTGAGCACACACTCACACAGACACACACACAATATATGGGCAATAGATAGATGGAATTTGGAGCAGCCAATTCACCTTGCATTAATGTGGGGAGAAAACCCACACAGACATGGGGAGAGCATGGAAACTGCACCCAAACTGGGATTCAAGCCTAGATCCCGAGCGTTGAGAAGAAAACGTGCTAACCACTATCGCCATTATTCATCTTACACATTTTTTAAAAATCAGCACTTTAGACAAAAATCAATGTTTCACCTCCTTGTGATATTTTAAACATTTTAAACAAATGTAATTCCATTGGTCTGTGGTTTAACATGAGTGACAAGAATAATCAGTTGTTGAATTTTCCAAGGTACCTACCTGGACTTGCTGCCTTTGAGTGTTTAGCATGTTAGGGTCCATAGATAGTGGTCCCAGAACACTGATCATCAGTTCTTTCTCTTTGAGCCACTGTGACAGCTGTGACTGAGATGTCTGAAAGAGCTCGAGCATGCGAGAGGACTCCTCTAGGTGCTGTTTTCTGTTCTCCACAGAGCCTTTAATCTCCTCCCATCCAGCATCTTTAAAACAAAATGCAGTAAAGGCAAGTATACAGGTCACTTTTCTGTGTCAAGTTTGCATGTTTTCATTACACCTTTGTAAAGTTTTAGGCCATGTAAATAAGAAATTCAAAATTATATGAATACATATATGTGTTTTGGGGGTCAATGAGCACACAATCCTAGTCTGGCAATTTCAAACTATAACAAATAAAACTAATTTAAATTACAAATTCTTTCTAACAACATGTAAACAACCATTCCTCCTGAAAGAAACTGCACCTGTCTAATATTTTGTTGATAATTAGATAAGCGTAAGGGGGACGGAAGGTTTTAGTTGAATGGTTCGGAGCTGCATACCTATCTGATCCAGCATGTGTTTCCACTTCTCAGCCTCAGGAGAATCAGGGTTTTCCTTAATCAGGTGGAGCAGCTTGTCTTTCAGGTGGTGGTACTGCTGTTGCTTTTCGTGTATATTGTTTTCATATGCCTGTGTACAAAAATATTTGCTTGTTAGTTACTAATAGATTATGAAATGATAGAAAGTCCACACAGGAATCCACATCAAGTACATGCCTGACTTCACACAGGTAGCATGCAAAGTCATGATAAAATCTGGATTTACCTTCTGCTGTTCCATCTGTTTTTTGACTGAGTCTTTTCCTTTGAGCTCTGAGCTCCAGGATGCTGCTTTCTTTTTCATATTCTCCAGCCACTGCAGCATTAATTGAGCTTCGTTCTGTGCCCCTTGCACTTTCTGTAGCAAAGAATTCAATTCTGAAGACCTGCTTTTTAAAATGTCTCCAATGCTTTTGTACCCATCACTGATGCAGGACATGTTCTGTTGCAGCAGCAGGAGCTCTGTGAATCATTACACAAACAAAAAATCTATTATCATTAACATTAACATTATCATTAGCAACTAAAAGATCAAATAAACGACATAATGTATGACGTTTGATCGTAAACAAACTGTAATTATCAAACCCCTGGTATTTGTCTTCTAGCACTTAACTAAGATAAATAGATTTCATTGTATTATTTATAAACATGAAACTGTTTTTAAAAGTTTTACCTTTGTTGGTTAAATAAGGATGGTCTCCACCATTATTCACCACTAAACCTGAAAAAGAAGCAAAGAACTTAAAAACCTGTTTATACATGTAATCACATCAGATCATCAGGGAGAAGATGCTATTTTATCACCAATTGCAATTTCACACTGTACAAAGCAGCTCATTATAAAAGTCAATTATCTCCTAAGAATTGTGTAAAAATTATATGTAAAAAAAGTATTATTAGAAGGTATAATTTAAGAAAGACAAGGAGGCACAGTAGGGGCAATTACTTGTACTTGCACGTTGCATGCTTATTGCTATCTTAAACCCAAACCATAGTCTTAAATTCATGCGTTGCGCCTGTGCCATATAAATAGCGACGGTGCTTGCAAATATACCTGCTATAAGGAGCGCTCGGAGCTCCTTCCCGAGCGCTCCTTACACCTGCCCTGTAGTGTGGTGATTTCAAAATTAGATGTGTTCAGGTACATTTCTGGTGTATTGATATCTTGGCAACAAAAAACACAAGTTAAATTGCTACTAAATAGAACAACATTTTCAGAAACGATGCGTTTACATAGTCTACACTACAATTGTAATGCCTAATAGGTCAGTGCATTGAGTCCAGGTAGCTGTACCACTGAATTAGCAAACGGCCAAGTTCAGAAAATGCCTGACTCTTAAAGGGAATGGCAAGTGGAAGGCTGATTGGTTCATTCCACATCATGCCCAAAAACATAATTGTGTTATAATAGTTGTTTAAGTAATTATTATATGCCTTTAGAATGTTTCTAGTCATTATAGTAGCAAATATACCCTGACACACCCTAAATCAAGCTACAAAACTGAGCCTCAGTCCCACCAAACATGTTTGGGACAACCTATAATCGTGATTGTCAGATCAACATACACACGTGGATGGGATGGGTATAGAAAAAAAATAATAATTTATATAATAATATAAAATAATATATTTTTTACAAAAACACTACAAACAGTTAGTGAGAATAATTTTCCTTTAAATGAAGTATCCTCACTATTCTCATTGATGTCATTGGCCATTGTTTCAAAGAAATTTAAAGCTACTAATGACCTTCCCAAGCCTCAAGGTAAAAGTACAACTAATGCTTGCACATCAAGCAATCATATTTATTAAAAACTTATATTTTGTTATATTATACTTATTTGTGTAATTTCACTGTCTCCTGGTTCCATTAAATGTATAGCTGAAATCAGTGACAATAATTAAAAGCTCCTTTATATAGAGAAAAAAATGGTCACTGGGTTCAATACTAACTATATCTTAGTTTGTATGGGTGTTAAAAAGCATTATCAATGATAAAACATAAACGTTTTGAGTGGTAATAGGCACTAGTGTATTAGTGTGCTCATACATCATGGTCATTGTTGATACCTGATTTGAGATGCATTCTGACTTTGGCTGGGGATGTCAAAACACTGATAAGAGTACACAGTGCAGACCCTTTGCTATTTAGATCTTCAACAGCTGGAGCTTTAGTGGTCCATTCCTCTAGTAACCCCTGTGGAGATAGACATTCTGACTTGATTAGGAGTGCACAGTGCAAAAATGTTAAATATGCACGTTATGAATTTGCCAACCAAATTAAAGAAATATGGTTTACATTAGCAGCAAACACCAGAGAAGCTAATCCATTTCTTAAAGTAAAGGTTTACAGTTTTATTCAAATGTTGGGCACCCTCGGTAAAATATACTAATTATCAGTTTTACTCACCAAATAAATACAACTTGTAATTTAGCAATTACAAATTGTAATTTATGTATTTCTCTGTTTAACTTGTAAGGCCCCTTTACTATGATCCTTAATAATCAGGAACTTCACAGGAGCATAACAAACCAGGTATTATTTGTTGGGTTAGTGTGTGTTGTAATGGTATAGTAGATCAGAACTGCTGTGTGTAGAGAAGCGGGGGAGTTGAAGAGAGTCGTGTAAAGTGTTCGGAATGTTTGAGAGTGCGTGTCAATGTGTACAACCTGTTCCAATCAGGAAAATAAAGGCTCATCTTGTTGTAATGGCAAACAGCGAAGGGGTCCATTCTTGGCCGACGCCATAATATATACTAGGTTTAGCAATAAGATGACATGAACACGGTTCTTAAAAACTCTGCACTGTTATGTCTGATCAAATCGTTCCCCACAACACACACTAATGCATCACTACAGTGTCACTGAAGTGCTAAAAATTATTTATCATTCATCTCCCATATCTATCCATTGGCATCCTGAAGCTACTCGCATTTCTTTACAAACAAGAGACAGATCGAGTAATGCGCAGGGTTGATGGTACTACAGTATAGTTGTTTTTTCCTAAACTACTGACTTATAGTGTTACTCATTTGTAAGTCGCTTTGGAACTGAAGGAACAAAAAATGGCTGCCATTTCCCCTCACAGGAAGATCTGAGTCAGTTAAAGAGTTTTCACTCACATTGACTTTTTCAAGGTCCTTTCCCAGGTCCTGTTCACTGTAGTTAGGCTGTGTGGCAGGCAATTGCTCTTTTGTGTCATCCAACCACTTTATAAGCAACCCTGCAGCTTCTTTGAACTCACGCAGTTGGTCCTGGCAAGACTTCACCTCCTCTACTCTGCATTGTCCAGCATACAAATACACAGTTATATTCTCAATACACACGAATAGCTTTGCTAAATAAATAGTATTTGCACTTGGTCTAAATCATCATTATTTGTTTAGCAAACAAATAATCTTATCAAGTTTTTATTATTAAAAAACAAAGCTACTGATTCATTTTTTTGCATGCAATGATAACAGTCACAATACACACAACACTTACTTCTCTTTGAAAGTGTCTTTAAAGGTGTTAACTGTATTAGACAGGTTTGCTGTCTTGCCCAGGATTAGAGCCGCACTTCCATCTGGACCCAATTTGGAGAGCTCCTTTGACAGTGACTGCAAAGTTTCCATGTCCTTCACAAGGTCAGCCATCTCTGCATTAGTATCCTTAATCGAACACAAATATACAAAGGAAATTAATTGCTTAACTTCTATAGTCAAGGAAAACTTGTGTATAACATTGGGGAAAAGGTAACCATGGGAAAAGTGTTTCTTTAGGAAATTGTATTAAGTACCTGCACCAACTGGGCAAGTTCATTTACATTTTTTCCAGGTCCTTCAGTCTCACAAAGAGTGTGTGAATGTTTTATCACAAACTCATTGACCCTCTTGGCAGTATTTTCAAACTCTTCAACCTTGTTTTTCAAATGCTCCATCTCAGTGACCTTCTGTCTGTGCTTAACACAAGCAGTCTCAAAGCGCTGGGACAGTCCATCCATCTTGGTCTGTAGAATAGCACCTGCTGCTGGCTCGGCGGTCTCCATAAACTTATTTACTTTGGACTTCATGGCACAAATGCTGCTCTGTCGACTTGCTATATCCTGATCCAGGGTCTGTGTTTTTAAGAAGAAGGTTACAAAAAGTTAATCACTAAACTGTATGTGGAGGAGGGTGGGTGTGAAGTTCATATTAATGGTACAGTTGTACCATAAAACTTAATGATTGGGGTAAAGGACAATACGTTTAGAAAAAAATTTCCCATAAGATTTGGACAAAAAACCTGATATTTCTTTTCCACATATCTTTTAGGCCAATGTAAATTATTCTTCATTCATTATCTTCCGCTTCATACTTTACAAGGGTCGCAGGGCAGTTCCCAATGCCACTGGGTAAATACACCCAGGACAGGCTGGGCACACACAGACCATAGGGCGAAATTTAAGCAGACAATTTACCTTGAATCCATGTTATCGGACTGTGGGAGGAAACCGGAAAACCCGGAGGAAACATACGCGGGCACGGGGAGAACATGGAAACTCCACCCAGTTTGTGATTTGAATTGGGAATCCCCAGTGTGCTAACCACTAAGCCAACATGCTGCCCTTACATTATACACTTAAAATAATACCAATATAATAATAAAAAAAAAAAAAAAAACCTCTGGGCATTCAATACGATAAAACTTGTTTGATTATTAGCTCTTTAATGTTTTTACTTTTACTGTAACACAAACTATCTTCCTCTTTTTACTTCAGGAGCCATGATGATTAATGGCACAAGAACACTGAAAAATGTTTTAACATAATTGCAAGACCTTCCACATGTCTAATGTCCAACCTTTTGTTTTTTGCTCCTATCCAAAGTTTTGCTGCAATTTTAAGTGTAAACAATTTTACAAGTTAAGTTACAATTTTAAATTTAGGAAATACAAATTTATCAAAGCAGGGCGTTTCATATTTTGAGTTTAGAGGGAGTCAAGTTACATAGTGGGTGGCACAGTGACATAATTGTTGGTACATCTGCCCCTCAGCTATGGAGATCCAAGTTTGAATTCCAATTTTGGTAGTTTCCTTGTTCTCCCAGTGTCCGCGTGGGTTTTCTGTAGGGTTTTCGGTTTCCTCCCACAGGCCAAAAACATGGATTTAAGGTGAACCCCCACCCCCCCTCTGTAGAGGATTAAGTGGAAAAAAATTAGATGAGTTACAGGATCAAGGATTCAAGAAGACTTTATTGTCATATCGATGAAATGAAAACGAACTTGTGGCATGCTGACCCAGTTTTAAGTTTTTAAATGTATTATGAAAAACACAAAAAGAAAAATATAAAATATAGCAGCAGAATATAAAGTATAAACTTAAGGTACCACTGTGTGTGCAATAATGTTTGTACAGCTTTACCAAAATTTCACATAACTGCTAGAAACAGTTTTACACACAATTTTATTCAAATCTAAAATTTCATTTAATTTAAATTTTATGTGAAATATTGTTTCATCTGCAGCCTAAAAACTCAGGTAAAAATGTATATGGCAAAGCATTTCATTAAACACTTTAAACATTTATTTTACGTCTTATTTTGGTTTTTAAATTATTCATTCTGACACAGAAGGGACAAGTGTCTATTTTTCAATAGGTATGTTAGATGTACAGATGAAATCATGCTATTATATTTTAATAAAGTGACATACCGCCTCTTTACTGAGTGCATCTGCAATAGAGGCTGTGTCAAGGAGCACTTGTGGTTTTTCTCCAACACTATTCTCCACTTTGTCCATCCAGTTCATCATCTCATCTAGTCCGTCCTGCACACTCATCGAGCGGGTCAGGGTGACTTGCAGCTTCTCATTCCGATCACTTACTGATTTGGACAGATTATCATATCTTTCTACAATATCATCTAAAATAAGAAGTATTAGATTTTGATTATTTTTGAAACTTAATTTAAATAGAGAATTATACAATGTTCTGTATAAATGCAATTCATTTCACCCACCCACTGCTTCCTGGATCTCATCCTGATTGGTTAGCAGGGCTCCCGCCGCAGTAATGAGAGCATCTGCTGTTTTTCTTAGTGTCTCAACAGCCACTTGATTGCTAGTGGTTTGTCCCTGAAGAGTCTGTTGGTATAAATTTGTTGAGTTATTGAACATATTTTAGTAATATACACTACCTAACAAAAGTTTAGGATCACTTGCATTTTTTTTAAAAGAAAAACACAATGTCATGCATGACAAACAATATTGTCCATTTTACAATAAATTTAAGTATGGTGATTCCATACTTTTTGCCAGGGGTTGTATCAAAACATTCAAGGATTCTAGGATTCAAGGAGGCTTTATTGTCATTTCCATAACATGTAGCATGTTACAAAAATGAAATTTTGGCCCACGGACCCAGAGTAACCTATAAATTTTTAAAGCTCTCAAATATAGACTATATATATATATACACTATATTTTTTTAATTTTAGCAGCGAAAATGGAGTGAAATACAGCAGAGACAATATGTAAACTTCAACATGTAGTGAATTGTGGTGACCAGTGAAGGGAAAGTGTTGTAGTGTAATTTGTAGTGTTTGTTATGAGGAGTTTATGAGTCTTACAGCATCCGGAATGAAGCTGTTCCTCAGTCTGCTGGTTCTGCACTTA